>JAOEGS010015334.1:78932-102705 GCA_025447755.1 Corythornis vintsioides
TGTAAGCATATTTCTAATCGAGGTTACATGGTGATGTGATACTCCTAAACCTCACGTTTGCTATGCAGAGGCTTTGGGAGCACCTCGAGCCCCAGGAGTGTTTTGTCACAAGTCCTGTGACAGAAGAATCTGTTCTCAGTAGGTAGAAAAGAGACTGAGCCAGCAACAGAAAAATTAAATGGGAAGTAAAACCAGACCTCTTTCTTTTCCAGTTGTCTAAACTGTTTATCTTGTGGTTATTAAAGACTGCTGGAGCTCAGTCCTTGCTCCCAAAGTCACCTATGTGTCAGTTAGGCACAGTTAAGGTACAAGAGCTGAGCCACTGCAGCTTTAGTAGATTGACTTCTCTTGGAGAGAATCAGCTGAGCCCATGGGACTGTAGCATTGCCTATCATGTTCAATTTAAATAACCTTGAGGTCTTTTCCTTTGTTAGCTGAGTATATACATACTGCTTTTAATATACCCATAGCTAAATCATTTCAAGGAATAAATTTTTACATGTGCCATCACTGCTTAGAAAGCTATTTTTTTTTTTTTTTTTACTTCAGGAATGGGAACATTTATCATGAGACTAATATAAAATGTGCTGAAAACAGTGAAGATAAGTTTTACTACTATCTACAAAGTATCTTTTTAGTTAAATATAACAGTATAAATTGGGTTAATGTAGTAGAAATGGATGGCATTACCTTCCTATGGTAGTTATGAGACACAGTTCCATGTATTTGCATCCAAAATTAAGGCTGCTAGATAGAAATCCAGATGTTCTGTGTGAATGAAGTTTGGGTGATTGTTGATACACGAAGGGCTATGTTTATGTGGCTGGACTGTTTTACGCAGAAAGCAGGGAGAGGACTTGGAAATGGAGAAAGAATATTTTATGCAACCTGAGCAGATGCAGGTTGTGTTCTTCCAAGGCACATTTTTTTGAACAGGATGAATGAAGGAGTTCTGATGCTGGTAAAGGTAATTGTCTCAGTTCACTTGTGCCGTGTTTAAAGAGATAGAATTTCTTAAGTTCTTGTAAACAAGTGTTTTGTACCAGAACTCTAATTCAAACATCAGTCTTTGCTTCTGATTGATATAAAACACAAGACCCTGATTTTTGGATCTGAGTCCATAGGAATTATAACTCTGCATAGGCTTGACTTCAATGAAGTTAATTTCTTGCTCTTCTTAATGTTTTACTCTGGTTATTACGATGGGATTTTACTAAGTCTCATCTTGTCATAGTGATATAACTCTATCTCCTCTTCAGTCTTCTGAAGCTTTGCCAATGTGACAGAAGCCACTGACAGCCTAGAAAGATGCTTGGCTGGTTCTTTTAAAACAATTATCTGGATCTGCTGATTTTTAAAATGTCAGATTTCAGAAGCTGCTAGCTACCTGTATTACCCCAGGAAAATGTTTTATCACTTCCTGAGACACTACTTTGTTTCTGAAGTACACAGCACAAATATTTATTGAACACTTCTGTCTTTTACAAATTACAATTAATCATAATATTGCTGCTGTTTTTTAACAGGCCACTATTGCCATTTGGGTGCTTTTTACTACTAGACACTTAAAAGCTCTTCTGTTTGTAACAGTGTGGTTAAGTTTTTAATTGGAAATAGCTTCTAAGTACTTCTGAAACATGCCTTCAAAACACAGTGTTGTTGCCTCACAATAAAATATGATGTAGAAAGGAAAAGGACTTTTCAGATGTGTAAAAGCAGGATTTTGAAAGAGGAGGAGGTGGTTTGGCACATAAAACTGAGACATCTGGAAGCATAAGAGGCAGAGGGTAAACATGTCTGTGGTTCATATTTGTTGTTCATCATGTTTCTTGGCATGGCTTGGAACACAGTGCAAATCAAAGCTGTTTGTGATTTTGTAGAAATAAATGAGGAGCAAACACTTTGTTTTCAGGGTATGTATTTGTGGACAATCACTTGATATTTTTACATTGAACTTATCCAGTCCTCAGTGTTTGTAGTTCCTCTGGGCAGAAAACTGGTGCTGGTCACGCTACCTTTCACTGGTTCCAGGATGAGACCACAAATAAGCAGATTATGCTGTCTGCATTTTACAACTCTCCACCTCCTGTTCTGGGATGCAGTATTTTGCAGAATGATTAGATATATGTCAGTCTAATGTATTCTTTTTCTCAGTTCCACTGACAAGCATAGCATTATTTCATTAAAAACTTGTCATAACGACCATCAGTGCTTCCAAGCACTAAAACATCAAGATACATGATTCTGTGTTGGCAGATAGGTTACACATTACAGATTTGCCCTGGGTATGCTATACAGCTGAAAAAAATGAAGAAATACAAATAAAATTAATAATACAGCTTGTCTAATAATTAGATTTGTTAGTGTTCTAAAGTTAGGTCTTAGATTTGCATACGAGTCATTTGTGGACATAATTTACACTGTTGAAGGACATATTTACAATGTCATATATTTTCATGATTTGTAATAAATTGTGATTGATTCAGACTGGGGACCAGAGTGAACATATGATGATGAATTAGACCTGGTTTTCCCCCTAATCCCTATGTTGTTTTTTTTTTTTTCTCTTTTATGACTAAGGTGCTGTGGCTGATGTAGTAAACCAATGACTGTGAATTTTGTCCCATTTGTCATTTGGAACTCCCTTTCTTCCCACTTTGTTAACATTATCTTATCTTCTGAGCAGTGTCATAGAGCAAACAAGAGCAGTAAATTATCTTAGAGGACATCTTTCCTCATAAAATCACACCTCTTTCTCTAAACATTTTAATAAAATGTTTATAAAACTGTTAGATCTCATAAGCTGTAGGTTGTTCTGGTGGTTGTGTGCAGTGAGATGTGAGGTGAAAAGGTGTTCACCACATAATCATTCAGTGGGTGTCGAGCCATTACAGTGTGGTGATTGAGGAGAGACCTTGCACCTATTGCAGTTGCCTGCCTTGGGTTGGGTCAAACCTGTGACTGCAGAATTGCAGCTCTGGGCCACGTGAGAAAAAATATCAACTGTTGCAGAGGGTTGCAGTTTCAGGTAGAATGTATTAATATGGGTGATGTGCTCTTAAAAACAAAAGAAAACAAACATATCTTGAGCACAATGGGAATTTAAGTCCAGACATTCTATGTATTTTTAACATATGTTGCATATATTACTTGTAATTATTTCAGGACTAATTATCTAGCAGGAAAATTGCCCTTATTTTTCACTGTAGACCTTAATCCAGCAAACATCCAATGTTAACATTGTGTTTTAATATTTGTTTAGAAAGTTTCCTTAATCTGGAATTTTGTTTTACTACTTTAGCTACTCCATATGCAGGATTTCCATTGTAACAAAGACATCAGTTCGAGCCAAGATCTTTTGGCAGCTCAACATCCTCCTTTTCTACAGGGCTTTGTTTTGTCTTAGACCTTCACATAGAAAAATTAGCCTGTAACAGATAATGCTTGTCTCTGCTAATGAACCCTTAATATAATGCAAGTGTCTTGACCTTACAAACAAACAAAACCAAGTTTGATTTACTCAATGACAATGTATAAACTAGTCAATGTCCTTTGATTTTCCTATCTCTTCTTGAAGTGTCTTGTCACCCACTGTAACCTTCAAAGATATTTTGCACTGGCCACTGGTGTTACAAGACATTGAGGATGACAGTTACACTCTACATTCTGTCACTTGTGCCTTCAGTTCACTGCCAAAGGCATTTTGTACTGTAGTATGGATGAGTCTGAAAGCTGAGTTACTCTTTCGTGTGCATGTGAACATCTTTAAGGAAAAAAAAAATAATTTGCCTCTCTTTTGGATTGTTTCTTCTGAATGTGCAGACTCGGGGGACACAGGCACACAGTGGAAACCTTTGTTTATTTTTACAATTTTTGTACCAACTTTGGAGAAATATTCTTTAAGGCTTAATTTTACAATGCTTGTTCATATTTTTAATGTTAAGCATGGGCAATGATCAAGTGATTTCTTCAAAAGCAGGAACATGAGCCCCTTGGGGGGCTCAACCATTCCAAAGTATTCTCTAAACTTCTGCTTTCCACTGTTAGTGGCTTTGAAACCTCCAGACTTTCAAATTAGTTTTTAATGAGTCATAGGTACTAAAAGACCATGCTCTTAATTCAGAGGCTCTCCCAGGATGCTATACTGAATGACATGACCTTCTGCACTGCAGAAGTGACACTTCTGACACTATGGAATTTGCTGGTTTTTTAAGTACATGGAGATTTTTCTGAAATGAAATAACTGAGAGAGCTGTCACATCAGTCACAGAAGGTGGGGTCCACCATCATTAACCGTTTTCTTCCCTCATTCATCTATATTTTGTATGCAAATGTGTTTTTATTTATTTATCTGTGGCAAACAAAAGCAGTGGAAAACATAACATAAATCTACCAGGTAGGAAGTTCTTTCTGTGATGGAGTTTTAAATTCTTAGTCTTACTTGTTGAAGCAAAACAAAACACTCTGCTTCCCCCTGATCCTCCTGAACAATGGCAATTAAAAAAATGATGATTCTTTGAGAGTATTTTTTTATATAGCTTTTTGAAAGCTGTGCAAGTGAGTCCTACAGGTATCCAAATTATCTTGCTCTTCTCAACGAGAGTGATGTAGATCAAAGGCTAGATCTGAGCCCTGCAGCCTGTGTGCAACAGATGCTGTTACAATGTTAAAGCAATAATTTATCACAGTTCTGTGTTCTCTGCATTACAAACAAAGTCATTTCACTCCTGAACCACAATAATTGACTGTTTGCATTCTTTGCATACTCCTTGGCCATTTCAGCACATCATCCTCTCATATGGAGAGCAGAGCCTGAGCATGATGAGTAGCTAAATTTCAGGTGATATTGCTTAGGAGATTTGCACAGCCACCAAGCAGTTTTAAATTGACCAAGAGCTTTCCATTACTTGGTCTGGTTTATTTCTGTGAAAGCTAAAAGAATACACTGTTTAAAAACAAACAGCCCTCACCAAATCCCTTTCAACACCTGTTGTGAAATCTATATTTGAGCTTTCCAAGGAAAGAAATATTACCCATGTCCTATATTTTCATACTTAATCTTCCTGGGTTTCTCTATCACAATCCCAATGAAAGAAAGGATTCTGGTTTTTCAAATCAGATTAGATTGATTTTGCTCAAATTATGTTTCCATTTAAATCTGAAAGGTTTTTTTGGTTTTGGGTTTTTGTTGGTTGGTTGGTTGTTCTTTTATTTTTGGTTTTTGTTTTTGCCTAAGTAGTGAAAATACCCTCATTCTTTGAAAAGAAAAGTTGAGAGGGTGGTTACATTTAAGAAAAACAAGATTTGAGGCTGACCTTGAATTTTGGGTTAGCAGCTATTTTATTCTGGAAACAAATGCCAGCTTTGATTTTGTTTTGTTATTTAGGGAAATGATTTTGTTCCTTAAAGAATTGATCTCCATTCAAGCTTCATTAAGGCTTTCTTTAAATTACTGCAGGGGAAAATTTTATGAATTCTGTGCAATATCTTTTTATGCACTCTATTTATATAGTAGTTTGTTAAAAAACTGCAGTGTTTACAAGGGGAGACGAGTGTGACTTTCATCCTTCATTCTGCACTCATTGAGTTGCAAGAGCTTCATTTCAGGGTGATGTTATTGCCAGCAACCATTGGATGAGAAGACAAAATGGAAAGTTGTAGAGTGGTAAATCTGGCACTTGGTTTATTTATCTGTAAACAAAATGAATTTCAGCCAAACAAGGTATTACCTTGCAGCAGCCTGCCTTCCACTGCACACTCTGCGCATACTAATCATTCCATCTTGACATTTAGTTATTCTAGTTATTACAGATATATCAGTGAGTGATAATTAGATATGACTCAATAGCTTTAAAAAGATTTAAGTAGTTGTTGAACTCTGGAAGAGGAGGCAGAATAAAATGCTTGGTTATGCTGGTATATGTGCAATAAACATACACTGATCCTACAAAAGAACATCCAAAAAGGATTCCAAGACACTGGGAGATCTGAGGAGATCTTACCCATGGTGAAACAGGGCATAGGCATAAAACAGAGTCCCTCTTGAATCTTTCTGTGGATGCTCTCATATTGGTTTTCAGAGGCTCTGTGCAGAAGGAATTAATGGTCAGTAGCTTCATTCCTGTGAATTCTCACTCTAGTTTATTGTACTATGCTTCTGTCAGCTTATTGGTCTCATTATATTTGAAAATAGCTTAGATATATGTGAGGTACTCTGTTTTAGCTGATCATTTGACTAGAAAAGATTACTTTTGTTGACTATGTAATAGTGCAAGGACTGTGCACATGGAGTGGTGAATGGCAGTTGGATTAACTCTGATCCTGAGCTATTCTGCTACATAAAGGTACATTTCTCTACTACCTTGGTTTGGCCAAGGAGCAAATCCTTGGAAGGAACTTGTAGATCACTGCTGTAAAGTTTCTCAACAGAGTATTATAATGCCCTGTGTTCTGTAGGGTACCACCCTCTCTGGGCTCTTCTCTGTGCCAGGTTAATTTATCACAAAAAGTCTTGAGTATGTTCAAATGGGAGTAAGAAATGACAGTAATTGAAGTGTTAAACACAGTTTAGAGCTTTAGAAACTCTTATGAAGAGCAAGATTGGTGATATGAAAAACTGGGCACAAATACTGTATGTTATACTGTGCTTGTTAGATTACTGGTTTTGTTGTTTTCTTCTTTCAAACTCGAATGTTACAATTAAGAGGCAAGGGTGAAGAAAAATCACCTTGTGTCACAGTCCAGTGAGCATGCAGAAATTCTTAGCAGGAATTTAAAGAGTGAGGAGCTAAGGATGACCTTCAGTTCATGCAGAGGATTAATAGTGCTGTTTGGGTAACAGTGAGGAAATCCCAGCTTGGTATATTTGCTTCCATGAAAGAACTGCATTACTTCATTTACAGGTCAGTTTTAGGATCCCCTGACCCATGTTGCAGTAAGTAGAACTGACATGAGGCCTGGATTCAGTTTTAAAATGCAATTACAGGTTGTTGTAATAACTAAGGCATTTAGGCTCAAGTGAAAATGTATTTTACTATAAAGATGAGGTAAAAGCCTTTTTTTTTTTTTTACACAAGTGCATCAGTTGCACTGCTGTTTTAGTCTATATGATGTGTTCTTAACATGAAATCCTATTTTGCACATCATATAACAAGAATACTGTGGCTGCCAGTGATTGGTATTATAAAATGTGCAGTGAGATAAATGCTGTTATTATGGAAATCCTATTAGCAAGTCCCTATGTACTGCACATGTAGCACAGATTTATTAACATACCCTTCTGTAGTTACTTCCTTGAAAACAGTTTTACCTCCTATGAAATACTGTGCAATAATGCCATTAATAAACGTATCTAATTGCAGTATATAACTGTGAAAGACTGTAATGGATTCAAAAAGAAGCAGGATTATTGCACTGGGATATATTGAGCAACATATATTGTATATCCCTAATTTTTTGTACACTGTATGTGTAGAGAGAGTATTGAGTATGTAGCCAGGCAGCTAATGAAAAACACAAGCCTTTTTATAAAAATCTGTCAGTAGATGGCAATGTGACTGTTTTATACAGAGTTCTTATGCCATATGAGACTTAAGACTTGTAATCATCTGCCATTGCTGCTTAAATTACTATAATTTTTTTAAAAGCTCTAAGAACCCTTTAAAACTATTCTTTAAATAATTGATAGTTACAAATGGAAGTCTTAGCTCAGAATCTCCAAAAGTGATCAAAGTTGTTTTAATTTTCCAATGGTCAGGGTTGAATAAAAATAATGTCACATAATGTGCCATCAGTAAACAGGACATTACTGCACTTATGTCTCATGTTGCTGCAGACTCAGTAAACCCATGTTTTATTGATAGCTAGACACTTTGGCCATAACTCATCCAAAAGTGTGGTGCTTATAATGAGCACCAGAAGGAATAACAAAAATAAACATGTTCTTGTGCTGTCAACAGTACATCCAGAGTAAGGCTTATGAGCGTCTCTTTTTTCCTCTCCTCCCTCCTTGTAGTGAATTTAACCAGGGAGAAAGAAAGTTTTGGAATATTGAGTTCATCATCTGGCATTAAATTAGACACGATGGTAATATCAAGTGTGAACAGCTACAACACAAATGTTTAGTGTTTATCTGTTAGTTGCTCTTGTTGTTAACATAGAGAATCATAGTATGTTGGATGCACAGCAAGCAATTTTGAAAAAAGTATAACATTCATATTTAGGACTTGTTGGTTTTAAATGACAGCATGGATTTGAAGGGCCTGGTTTGCCCCAGCTTCTTTATCTTCTGAAGTATTGGACCCATGCTTGTGTTTATAAAAGTATCTCAGAAGGTTGATATCCACTTTTTTTTTTTGAAAAAAATTTATAAGTCTGTCTGAAAATACCTAAATCATACATAGAGAATTCTACCTTTGGTCACTTGCCTTCAGTAGGATTCAATTTAGGAGCAATCCATCTTCATTACAGTGGTCTCATTTATAAATCAGACTGTAGTGTGAAGCAACAGCTTGTCTCTGTGCATAGTGTCCACGTACCTGAGTCAAGGGGCTGTTAGTTGAAATGAGTCAGTCTGTACTGGGTCTCTGCCACTGTGTGACTGCATTCTCAGCATGTGTGATAGGCTTGGAAAGATGCAGAGCTAGCTGTACCCACTTACACATTTCACATTCAAGTAGGTTACTGTCATATTGACTCAGGTGAGTGTCTGGGTCTTCAGGAAGTAAACCTGGTACCCAACTTTCTAGTTTTTTGGTTTGTGGTTTGTTTTTTTTTTCCTATTGGGTTGTCCAAGGCTACACATGAATGAAATCTCTATTTTCATTCTAACTGTCTGTGCTGCCTACAGACTATTCACTGTGCCTCGCTCCCAGATTGACCTTCACTTTTGAAATGCAAGGTGGAAGAGTTCACAGTCCATACCTGTGCTTGGTCACCAGCTGTGCTGGTGGTGTAAACAGACCACTGCGAGCTGAAAATGGGCTACTTGGTGAGTGGGGTAAGAGACACACCTTAGCGTTCAAGAAATACACATTCTCATGTGATTTTTACTACTGACTGCCTGTACAAGCTGGTGCAATATAGAGTTGGTTTCAAAAGGACCTTAAAACTTCCTTCAGGTACCTGGGATCAAGGATGTGAGTAACACGGAGCGGGTGTAGCCATCCATTCTGAGGTGCTTCTGTGATGTAGATGCTTGCCAGGTGAAGAGGACTGATGTGCTTGTCCTGTGAGTGGGCCCTGCCATGGCCCTTGTAGCTATGAAAGCAGGCAGGCTGCTCCAGGGAGAAGCTTGCACTGTGGGAGCAACCATTGAGAAGTAAATGTATTCACTTCAGAAGCAAGCAGTTCTAGCTTGTCTTTGCAGTGGGAAATGGAACCATCCTTTGATCTCTCAAAGAAATTAATCCTTTCGTTTTGGGCTGAATGCTCTAAACTGTTGTTTTCTGCTCCTTGCTACTACTAGTGAGGCTTTAGAGGTTTGTTTCTGGGTGAGGAGAAGCTGCTTATATTTGTCAGACATTTCTTTGGAGCATCCTCATTTGTAGTGAATGTATCTTCCTAAATGCAGCAGAAATTAATAATAATGGATAATTTTCTTCCAACTTTTAAATGCTTTTTTTTTTTTTTTCATTCAGTCCTGCACCCAGGGAGGTCTATTTCTCTTCTCAAGGCTAAGCCTACAGCTGCTTTTCTGGCTTCCTGGTGGTTTTCTGCCTACATGTATCAACACATCTACCTCCTGTCAATGCAGGACCCGACGTTTTCAATCAATTCCCTGGGCCTTCCCACATGGTTTTCTGTTGTTTCAGCTGTTTTACTCTATTAAAGATCTTAATTCCTCTGAACAAAGGGCTGCTGGCATGCACATCAGCTTGCAAAGTCTGTGATTTCCCATGGATCAGAGGCATACTTGCTGGCAACCATTAACACCTTCCAGCATAACAATGCTCTGCAGCAGCGTGGGGCATGGAAACCCACCGCTCAGATTTAAGAGCCCTTCTGTAGTGAAAGCATCTGCCAGGACCCCTGCCCAAACTTCCTGTTCTGGATGGCTGTGCAAGGGGTAGGTAGCCTTAAAGGACCTTTGAGTGGTTAAAAAGTTATTTGTTCAGGACTTCTGGTTCATGCTGCCTGTTAGTTAAATAACATATCTAAATAAATGTACTCAATCTTCACGTTGTCCAATTTCTCATAATGTAGATGGTAAGATTTTTTTTTTCCCTGTGGCTTTCTGCAAATAGTTTGAAAGTGTGAAATCTTTCTTATATTTATATATAGCTTTCTTATATTTATATATATAGCCATGTCCTTAAATCTGTGCATACAGAATAGCTGTCTGCCAAAGTAATTTAGAATGAGAAATTCTGTTCTACAAAACGACACACTTCTGATTAGTCTTAAAAGGTGAGTTTGGAAAGAGTTATAGATTATCAGCCTTTACAAGACAATCATTACTTACTGATTAAATCACAGGAAATATTCCAGTAGCATAGCAGTGTTTTTATACATTCATATGTAAAAGAAATAGTCTGTTTCTTGCTGTGCTTAACAAGTTTGGAACAAGAACATGGAAATATGGTACTTCATTAGTCCCCATTATATTTCCACACATTCAGTCGTGCCAGCTATTTTATTTTTCTATAGATGTCCCTACTGTGAAATTAAAAAAAAGGACCCAATGACCCTGCTTCCTTAGCAGTCTCCTGAGAGCAATCCTTGAGAGATTCATGAGAAGAATGAAGTTTAGCAGAATTGTATGCAATTTGGACTTTGAGTGGTTGAACAAGAACTCCTCCTAGACTGTTAAATGCTGAAGGCTGTGTCTTATGTCATTCCACAGCTAATTTTTCCTGGGTATGTAATAGGATTTTCAATTTAAACCATGTGCTTAATGTCATGAAGCATTAATTATTATCCATTCTTTTGGAAAGGCTGTGTAAAAAAAAAAAAAAAAAAAGATACAGTTTTAAAAGAATAAATTTTTCCTTGAACTGTCCCTAATCTGTCATTGATAAAGTAGAGTAAAACATAGTTTATTTTTGTTCCTATTTGTATAGAAATCCCATTAATAAATTTTATTTCTGTTAT
The DNA here is from genome assembly GCA_025447755.1 of Corythornis vintsioides. Lineage (NCBI taxonomy): Eukaryota > Metazoa > Chordata > Aves > Coraciiformes > Alcedinidae > Corythornis > Corythornis vintsioides. Next base: position 90,024 of record JAOEGS010015334.1, read on the forward strand.
CAATCAATATGGTCTTACCCTCAATCCATTGCAGTCATTAATGGACTTGGTAGGCTTGAGAAAAAATTAAAAAGGTAGGAAATGTTCCTTTAATGTAGCCCCTTGCTTTTTACTTGTAAGCTGTTAAGTATTGATCCTCAGTCTTCATGAGAGCTGAAAATTATTAACTCCTTACATAAGGTGTATTCTTTTCTCAATAAGAAAGATGTATAATACCATACAGAAGGGAAAGAAGTGGCTGGAGTTGCTATCTATCATGAGAATTTTACCTTCTGTTTGAGATGGTTTACCTTTCAGAAGCAGATATGAAATACCATATTTTGGTTGATCTTGCTGAGGGCCTTCTCAAAGGGGACATGGCCATTACTTTCAATAGCACGGATCATCATTCTGACAGGCAGAAAGTAGCTGAGAAAGTAAAAAGATTGACTGTTGTCAGAGAGTTTGACTTAAATCAATAACATTTTATTTTAATCCTTCAACTCACCTTTGGGAGGATTTTCAAAATTAAACACAGAAATTAATAACCTATTTAGACCAAACATGAATATTTTTACAGCTCTGCTTTCTTTCAGCAGCTGCAGAAATTTTCTTGTGTGCATGACTGTGTTGTGTTTGCAATACTTCTACATGACTTGAGATGCTGGTCTGATGGTTGATAGACAGATACACCTCTGCTTCTGCTGAATAGGACTGTGAGGGTTTTTTATTTCTGCATGAAGACCAGGCTGGGCAGAAAAGTGGGGCAGAAAAGTGGGGTTGCTGTCATGTGTTAGTGCAGCCTCACTGAGGATTTGAAATGCAGTCTGGGCTGTACACTTAAACTGGGGAAGACCAGTTCATATAGGCTACCGAAGTCACATACACAAAGCCACTTGCATTCATAAATGGTTGCAAGATACAACCCAGGTTTGGTTCACTCTGAGTGAAAAGAAAAATGTAAACACCATCTCAATGAAACGAGGGGGTTCGTTATGGGTCAAGATGACATAAAGAGTAACCCCATCTCAGATATTAAAATGCACCTTAGAGTTGAGACATCTCTACTCTTTTGAACATCATTTATGCAGAAAAAAACCCAAAACTTCTGTGCTTTGTTTTTTTTATGTTGAGGTTTTAAAAATTGGATATATTTGGCACATTTAATTCAATGTTCTCATTAATTCCTCACACTGAATGCTTTAATGGCAATCATGCAGAAAATATTTAAATATGACAAGTTATTTTTAATTATCATAAAATTGTATTACAATAAAAGCAAAATGCTTGGCTAAGAAATTCAAATAACATAAGCCAATTCATAGTTATACAAACAAACAGTGCAAAAATTGCATGCAGAAAAATGTGAGAATAACAAAAAGGCTTTCATTAGGAAATCACACTTCTTTACTCTCATGTTTCACCTAGGAGATTAAAGATGCTTCTTTTCCAGAAAATGTCTGATTTTTATTTTGTCACAGGACGGAATCAAATGATTCCCATTAATTTCAATATGCATTTTAGTTATCTGAAGTGGAGGGGTTTTTGTTTCCTTTAAAGATTTCAATATTATCCAGTGTTTGAAGTTGGGGAGTGAGAGAGATGCTAATAGAAGGGGGGGGGAGGGGGGGGGAGAAATACACAGCAAACCATATGCAAATATTAATGCATTTTCTTTGATCTTATATGAAAAATATTGTAGACTTCTGAAGGCTAGAACTGTCACAGATAAAATCAGCACCCTTTTTAATGGTGAATGCTGCTTTTATCACTTTCTTGATTTACCAGCACTCTGACTTAAGGTCTCCTAGTTCTGAGACTTGATTTCATAATTTACGTATTTAGTCCAACAGGCGTTAGATCTTGCCACTTCTGCAGCTCCTTTTTAGTCTTTAGATCTATCACTTAATGGGGGGAGAAGAGAGAGACATCTAAAGATGTGCTTAAAAGAGGAGTGGGAAAGCTTCACTTTCTATTATCAACTTGCCTCCTGTCAAGAGCTATTTCTGTAAAAAACAGACCAAAGAGTAAATAGACCATATAGACCTCTTGTTACTTTTGTAGTCTTGGAGGTGCCTGGAATATTTTCCATAGGGTTATGATTTCAAAGGATGCAGCTTGGATACTCTCTTAAAGCAATTCTTGCACTGCAGATACTCAGGGTATTGCTGGCTCATTCAGCTGGGATCTACTTGGTACTGTCCTGGCTCCTCTTTCATCCTTTTTATAACATTGCATGTAGCTGAAAGGTTCTCCCCACGCTACTTCCTCAAGAAGTAACACTTCCAGTGTCCTATAGATATTTAATGGCAAGAAGTAAGAATGGAAGATGAGTCAGTAAATATAAAGGTTACTTCTCTTAAAATGTTACCGTTTCTCAAAGATCTTGCCCACCATTTTTAATGAAAAGTGTTGATTGCAACGTATGAAGGAAAGGGACTCCATTTCAACAAAAATCTGCTTGCATGGCATGATTTCAAGATTATTATTATTCTTCACATATGCCTAATTTCCTGCTGATTTTTCCTGCAGACTTCTCATTAACCCCCCGAGTAGGAACAAAATGGTAAATTGGAATATTGGGAGGTGTTTTCTCCTCATGAGATGACTGTCCCAGCTGAAATGGAACCTCTGGGATGTGGGCAGGAGGCAGGGCTGTTACAGCCTATTAATGCCCTCTGGACCTGAAAAACTGTGTGAGGAGTGCAGTTTTGAAGGACATTCCTCATCCCCTCCACCATTGCCTGCTCTGTCAGGAAACTCTGCACTGATTTACTTCCAGTTTTAAAGCAAGAAATATATACTTTGAAAAAAAATATTATATAGAACAGCAACGTCAAGTGATGTTATCATCATCTAAGCTCTCCTAAATAAGGCTGATGGGGGCTGTGGGAAACAGTGAGCAGAGTTTGGCAGATCCATGACTGCTGTACGAGCCTATGCATGATATTCATCACAAATTAAGTCAATGTGTGAGCTGGGCTTTGCTGTGATACTGATGCCTGCTTTACTTTACAGGCTTTTTCTGCCCAAAGACATGCTATTGCTGTTCAAAAGCTCGGGGATTGTCATAGCAGCCAAATTTCAGCTCAGGTGATATGTAACCTAATGTGGGAGAGGACAGGAATTTTAATGGCAAATGATTTCGATGATAAGGAGAATAACAAACCCAGTAAAATAAATGCAGTCTTAGTGTTAAGAATTGAGCAGTAAGGTGTATCTGTTAGAAGATCTGTGATGTTTGTTCTCAGTAACAGGTGTAAAATCAGAAATAGTGCTTTTTAAAGAAGCAGAAGACAATCTTCTGCTCCCTTTTTTTTCTCAACTAATATAACAGAGCTACCAGAGAAATATCTGTAACTCTCTTTGTTTCCAATAGACAAAAATTATAGAGGGGAGTCCTGCACTAAAGTTGACTGTATTAGTTTGCCTGTCAAGACATGTTATATCAGTTGGGCAGAGCTGAAAAAACAAAACTGGTATATTTTCATAAAATATATCTGTGGAACTTTCTGCTATACATATTATATAGATATATGACCTGATGATTTCTCAAGCACGTAGTAAAGGAATGTGCATGTTTTCTTCTTGGGGGAGATGGATAGAAGCATCCCTGTAAGAGAGAGTTTCATACTGTATGTGGTTGTAAAGAAGCCTTGATGTCTGAACTCAAGGGGTTTAATCTGCAAGTAACATTGATTTAAAGGTGTAATATAAATGTTTAGTGCCCACAGGTTTGTAGGGATTTTTCTTTATATGAAAGCAGTTTATCTTCCAAAATTACAAGGAAATAGATCTCTTTTCAGATCTTACAGTAAGTCAGTGAACATCACAGGAGACCTTTTTGTGAAGACAATGTAGGGCTTCTGTGTATGCGGTATTTTTCAACCTAAAAGTGTACTTTTGAAATAAAACTTTTAAATAAGTATATAGTGCTTAGCAACACTTATGCTTATGGCTGGATTTGGTATAAAATGCATAAATAAAATTATAATATTAAATCTTCTCACTGTCCTATTTCACAATGGAAAATCTAGATGCAACAGTGGCAAAATGCAATTATTTAATTTTCTCATTTTGTTTAGACTCCTGTGGCCAAAAGGCTTTATATGTTGTTTATATGTTTCTATCCTCTAAAGGAAACTACCTTGGGTTTTTTTTTTGTATCTTTCTTTAAACCAATGCTCAGAATATTTAACAAACAGCCAATAATGTTGTCCCTGAAGATTTTGTATTCTATAAGCACTTAATTGGGTAATTTGAATGAATAATTCTTATATTAGACTTTCAAACTTTTCATTTTCATTTGGCTTTCTTTTCTCAATTATTTTTGTGTTGTGGTTTGCCAGCTGGATGACATAGCATTGCAATGTCTCCCTAATAAAAAAGTTGTGGTTTTTTTTGTTGTTTTGTTTTGTTTTATTCTTAAATTGGAAATAACAACAAATAACTGATGCTCATTTTTGAATTATTAAAAAAATGACAAACTGTAGCATTTTTGAAACAGTCCTTAGAAATTGTGAACATTTTAATAAATGAGTATGTATTAATATTAAATCTTTCAGAATATCATTCAGTCTTTTCACGTTACATCTATTGCTTTAATTAATGAAAATAGAATTTCTGAACTACATTGCTTGTTAAGGTTGGGTTGGTTTCTTTTTTCTTTTATTATCCCATCCCTCTCAGGAATTGTGGAGCTCGTTCATTTGTAATCTGATTTGATTTTCTCAAAGCAGACCATACAAACTTCAGGTACACAGTATCAGATACCAGTTCAACCAAACCTGGCAATTTAGCTGTTGGTTCATCAAAAATTTGTCTTCCAACTCAAAAATAATACCTAAACCTAATTAAAATACTGTACTGCTCTACTAAGGTGAATGTCTGTGACCTGACTTTTTGTATCTGTGCTGGAGAATGAATTTTTAAGACATCCCATGTGAGCTAGAGAGTGCAATCTTGCTTGTGTTTCTGTGGGAAATGATTGATGTTTGTATGAAAAACAGGCAGGGTTCTGGATTTACTATAATGACTGAAGCAAGAATAACCTTTCCCAGTGACTAGTGTGTTGTGTATCCCCCCCATCCATTTATGTGTGTGTCTCTCTGCCTTCCCTCCATCTTAGGAACAGGAGCTACTGATGTTGCTGCTACAGGCTGGAGGAAGGTGTAGAACATGTTCTGCTTTCTTAGGCTACTTGCACAGCATGTACATGCACATACAATTTACATTGTATGTAAATTTTAACATGCTGGAATTACAGTCTGACTAGTTGCCTGTGACAGAAAAGTAGTGGGTCATAGAATTGACTTCATAGAATACTTCTACATAGAATACTTCTTTAAGTCAAAAAACCCACAAAAATGCTTTCATTTTAGGTGATTGATTTTTTTTTAACCGTTGGTGAGCTAAGAGCTGCTGATCTTGATTGCACAGATGCATGAAAATGAAAAATGTTGTGAGCCATATCCTGTACTTGCACTCATCCTCTGAATTCTGCCACTGATGGTACTGAGCACAGTATGCAGAATTTGGCTCATTGTTCTTCATTAGTATTTGGGAGACTCTTGAATTGTGTCAAGAAAAAGCATCCCTGGGTCTATTATTTCTCTAAACATCTTAGGACAGTGATCTTTCTGTGGCAGGTCTGTCTGAGAAAGCCACAGAGATGTTAACTGCACTTGAAAAAGACTATCTCCACCTCACCCCCAACATTTCCCCCTTAAAGACATTGAAAAGTATTCATTAGAAATATGATTTATAATTTTCTAGTGAAAGAGAGTATGCATTCAGTATTAGTCATCTATTGCAGATGTCTTGTAAAACCTGCATAGAAAAAGACACGTTAAGCTGCTCAGTTATTTCAGCTGTGAATTGCCTTGTGTTAAGAGTTTAAATCATACTCTTTTGTCAGTTTAATGCAAAGTGGATTTTTTTTTGTATTAAGAAATGTAGACACAGATGTGATTTAGGATGAATCCTGTCAAGGTGTGACTCTGTGTTAAATTCTTGGAGAACTTGGCTGAAGACCAAGATTAATGTGAAAAATATTTATAGTAGGAAACTGTATGTCAGTAATGCAGACTTTGTGAGTTCTTCCAGCCTCCAGAAGGCCACTTTTTTTTTGTCAGTTCTCCCACAGCTAAGGCATTTCTGTCAGGTCGTAACTGCTTAAGAAACACCTCTTCACTTAATATTGCGGTATACAGAAATTCTCATTTTTTAAGCAAAGTCATGAAAAATAAGAGATTTTTAGCCTGGAGGGATAAGATAGAAGTTGTCTGACTATCAAAAGAATCCCCTTCTAAGAGGAGAAACAATCAGAAACTATAACAGTTTGAATATAAAACTGTACAAAGCTTCAAACTCTAAGTATAAAGGAGTGTCAAATTGCTGGTAGTTTTTCTTTCTCTCTCCCAGTTTCAGTAGAAGGATCCTTCAGCTGATCAAATGTAAAGAGATGACAAGAAGTAATTTATATGGGATCGTATTCACTATGTAAATGATTGCAACAAAAAAAAAAAGAAAGCTCATTTCTCCTGTGTGCTTGCATATACAGCAGTTGCTCATCACCTAATACTTATGGATGGATTCTCTGATTCTGACAGCACATTAGGTACTGAGGTAAAAGCACAAGGGAAATGAATAAAAGAAATAGCATGTGTCTAAGATGTTGGTGCAGCCAAGGTATAACAGATTTGTCACTGGAGATAAAACAGTGTAATTCAAATGCATCCAAATGTGAGAAGGCTCCACCAAGAGGAAAAAAAAATGAGGTTTTTCTTTTTTTCTTCTTTTTTTTTTTTTCTTTTTTGATTGCTGATTTCACTGAATAATGTGAGGTTGGCCATTGTGGGTGTGCTGGGTGCACTCTGTGATTAAAATTCAGTGGGGCTGAGGCTGCTCTGCTGGATTAGCTCTGAACCTTGAGATTTCATGCTGTTGCTTTGTAAAAGACAAACCAGCATGGATTCATTGTAGAAGTGGCCCAAAATATTCTATTGAAACTATTTTCTTTATTAAAATTATTTTCTGTGTGAAAAACGTGTGCACTTCACAGACAGTTTTGACTTCTTAGCAAAAAAATTGAAATGCCTGAAAACAGAACCTTTCAGCTTTCAGCAGAAAGCTGGAAACCTTTGATTTGAAAATGCTGCTGTGCTGGTTCACAAGTGTTGTATTCTACTAAAGAACCTGATTCTCAGAAGCAAATGTAATTGAATTCCAGCTCTCATGAGACTGAATTTATAACTTGTCTTGGGGATTTTTGTCTGCTATTTCAGTATGTTGAAACAGTGAAATTTTTGTGGCGTGGGGGGAGAAAGACTCATTTTTGTACAGCTTTTAATTATAGTAGATCAATTTATGGGCACACATATGCATACACTTTATTTTAAATCCTTATTTTAGAATGTACAGAGACCTGATTCTTTGCACTTAAATCACACTTAACTGTCTTTCTCCTCTCACACTGTTACAGAAGTGCTTGATGTATAAGGGACAGGTTGTCAGCAGATGAACTCCTTTTCATCATCACAAATAACTGTAGACATGAAATATTACTCAATTTTCTTGAGCCAGGAAAGGAGCTTTATTTTAAGGGAAGGCTTTAAAAAAATAGTTTCAACATTTCAATCTTCTGTCAGAATAGACTGTGCTGTTACATATCTTAACTCCAGTGCTTTTGGATAACCTCCTGCTAGGTTGGAATTTAGCATGCACCCTCCTCACAATAATTTATTTTTAGATGAGGTGGACTTGGCACCTCATTATGAGATTCCAAAGCATTTATTAGACTTTAAGGCTGTGTCTAAACTGCAACGTAGGAACCTCTGGGACTGTTATGGGCCACAGGGGTCAGTGAGCTCCTAACCCAGGGTGGCTGCACGCGTGCTCCAGTTCTCAATCTGCAGCTGTGCCCTGGAATTGCTTGGGAGGGGGGAAGAGCTACTGCAGGGAGAAACTGTGCTGGGATTCTGCTGCAGTTTAACCAAACAGATAGCTATATTATGGAATTGCTACCAGTGATTCTTAAATTTACTCGGATAGACACAGATGGTGTTCCTGGCCATGGAATAATGTAAGTAAAAGAACATTATTTAAATCCTGGTATCCTGGTCAAATGTCACCTTAGGTAATTGGACTGTACCCTTCAGTCTCAGCTGGATAGGTAATTTGGTTGTCATCTCAACTGAGCTAGAGTAAATCTAGACTACCTGTGCTGAAATAAACAGAGCTGTGTGAAATCAGAGTAAGTAAATGGCAGTCAGGGCTGCTGGGTTTTTAGAGCTGGGCAAAAAAAGTGTGCAGATTTTTTGTTGTTCTTATTGGCACAAAGTAAGTGAACTTTGCAAAAAGTTCTCTATGGTTGGGTGTAAATCTGAGGACCTACTATGATTCTAGTATCTAAACTTAAATAGAGGAAAATATTTAGCAAGTGTGCTGCATTTCTCATCAGGCTTCGCTAAAGCCTGCTACAAAGTGGTTCCTTTAGCACCTTTACCCCTTGACATAGCACATGGTTGTCAAAGGTCCTGTGAGGCTGAGGCAGATTTTGAACAATGAATGGAGAGTCTAAGATGAATCACGGAGAATGAGTGTTTATTATTATATCTTCACATAAACAAGGGACTTTTTTTTTTTTTAAATAGAGTTAAGCTAAACGTTTAGCTTTCTGTCAAGGTTTTTAACATTACTGTACTTTACACACTGCAAACAGTAACTCAGTTTCTTGGGGAACAAAGAAAGATGGGGTATTTATACTCCATCGACTACTTCAGGGTTTCTTTTATATTCTACACCTTGAATTATTTGTCTGTATTCTCCTGTTGATAAAATTTTGACAAGAAAAATCAGACAATTGTACAAATGCACTTCTTCATTTACTAATGTCTGCGATGACTCCTGTGATATAATCCAGAAGAACAAAAGTTCTGCTTTTATAGTGGGTTAGTCGCCCACTTGAGCCATCTAAAAGTGTCACTTTGAACTGTGCAATAAGATGGGTATGTTAATGCTTTAAGATGCTCAGCAACTTCTTACATACTTGTTTCTCACATTAATATTTTGTCCAGAATTTTAAATGAGTAAGTTCATGCAGAAGGCTTGTTTTTCACTTGATATGGTGTTGCAGCAGTATTAATCTAGTAGGGAAAAAGAAATTCAAAACAATGATGTATTATAGGGCTCTTTTTTAGATTATTTTACTTCTGTTTTTCAAGTTACTGGCTGTGATTACTAGAAGAGGAAAAGTAGCCATCTCCATACCAGAGCAGCAGTAACAGCTCTGCCAGGATGGCTGCCCTCAGGTGCTCTCAGAGTGACTGATGGCAGAAATAAGGACTCAGAGGGAGCTGTGTGAGCAATTGGAAAGAACAATTAATTTGACCAATGCAGGCCTCTTTCCTATTTGTGAATAATCCATGTACAAATTCTGTTTACCTTATTTTTTGTTGCTAATTTCAATAGTCCCTTAAATTTTCATGAAGGAATTTCAACTGCTAGGGTAATTGCAAACTGCTTGCTATTAGTATTCCCTGGTAGTATCCATTGTTACTGAGCATCCCTGTTTAGTTGAGTCACAGGATTTAGTCTTAAAATTTTCCTAGGAGCCTAGAATAAGAATTTCCAAGTTTGAGGTGATGGATCTAATTTATGGCAGTTATTTCAATTAAACTTAACTTCTGGAAGTGAGACTTGGAGTGCCTCAATTGAGAATAGTGAAAATTGCTTAACCCTTGTTTTAGGATTATACCAGGTTTCATATTTTACAACTGGAATAATAAGAATTTAAGATGTGTTAGAAGCCTTGCAGAATCTAGAATTGTACTTATGGCTTTTTGTTTGCAGCTATTGCAGTTGCACAGCATCTTTATATGAGAGTGTGATGACTTGAACCTTCATATTCAGTGTGTGTATGACATTTCATTATTAAAAAGTTATAAAATACTATAGAATATTACAAGTAGCCTTTAGCTATATGATCTTTTCATATTTGTGTTATAACAAAATAGTGGTTCTCCTTTTGCTTGATGGCATTTTTCTCATGTTACAACTAAAACAATACTTAAAAAGATAGCTGCTAAATTTCACTTTCAAAACTGAATATGGACATTTTTGCATTTGTTCAGTCAAAGAAAGTGGTGTCTGGCAGCCTATGTGTAAGCAGCTCCTGTTCCAAACTGAGGGTTCTTGTAGTAGGGACAAGTTCATGGTCTAGTTTATCTGTTTGTCTATGAATCTATGAATCTATGAATATCATCATAAAAATCTGTTTATGCAAGGAAGGATATGATAAAGATCTTAATTTGGTAAACTAATTAAATATTCATTTGCTCTTTAAAATGTGGACTTTTTTTTTTTCCCATATATGTTTTCTCTATGTCTGTGACTCTGTCAAACTGGTTCTCACTCTTTGAATACAAGTTTTCAGCCAGAAAGTCTATTAAAGTTCAGTGATATGCTCCTACGATCCAGGATGCTCAGGCTGTACTGGAATGTGTAATGTTTTTGGGAGCAGACTTCTATCTTTTTTTTTTGTGGCTGAATGGTCCTGGATTATACCCTCTGGCCTATCAAGGTGTCTAAAAACACCTTATTCTGCTGCTCCTCTGTAAACTGCATGGACTGATGCTCATGACACATCCTGCGAGTGATCCCATGGTGTGCATGAGCACTGGGGCTGATGTGCCCACCCTCTGCTTGCACTGAAGGTAAATGTCACAAAGAGAACAATGTCTACCAAGTGGTTCATCTGTGCTCCCCTCTGTGTTACCCCCAAAGGATTCAGGCTGGAGCTCTCATTCAGATATTAAAAAAAAAATAAATTAAGAGCAGTGAAACTTTATAAAAGTTTTACTGGCTTCATGATTCATACAGACTAAAACAGCTCAGGGAATCTCAGAAATAACTCTAAAGCACTCGTGTAGGTGGTTTTAAATCACAGAAGAGATGAGCTCTAATACATGATGGACTCTCAGTCACAGTGTGATAAATTATTACTGTGATATTCCATGAATTCCAAGGAGGGGAGGGAAGGTTGGCAACTGTTGATATACCACTTTTTTTGGATAAAACACCTTACTACTGTATTATTTTGCATGCAGTTTCTGTTGTAGACTGACCCAGAAAGGTGACAAGCAGCCTGTGAGGTATTCATTTCTTATGGCTATCCAGATTAATTGAAGGTAACTGAAGAAGTGTTGTGAATATCTTTTTTTTTTTTCCTCTATTTGTGAGAGCAAGTAAATACTGTTAATGCCAGTGCTATTAGTGCTCCATATCTAGCTGAGATGACCTTTTCTTAATGAAACTAAAGAAAAGCATTGGAGTTCATGTGACTGCTATTCCTAAAATTGCACTAAACTGAATTTTCACATAAATCTAAATGCTTAGAAGCAGACTGATTTTCAAAAATAAAAACCCCACTCCAAGAAACCCAGATATACCACTATAACATGTTTTCTTTTGAATCTGGAGCTTTAAAACAAACAGAAGGCTGTGCCATATTTCCAATTCAGTTTTTTTCAGTCTCATGCAGGAATGTGGATTTTAAATCAGTTATGTATTTATACACGAGCTTTGTGCTAAGCAGATAACACAGCATGATTTATAGGCAATTAGAGCTTTTACCACAAAAAATGGCTTAAGGGTTTAAGTCCTACCTAACACTTGCTTTTGTTTTGTACATCTGAAATTATGGCACTCTGAAGGAAATGGAAGCTCAGATGATACCTTATTCTGCATATCAGTTTTTGACTAAAAGTTCTCTAGATAACTGAAGTTTTGTATTGGAGTTTACTGTAGAGATCTTCAGTCTTAGCATGTAGAGACAAGTGGGAGAGGGGTGCCTTTGACCACCCCTTCCTCCCACTTCACTGAGCCTACTCCTTATGCAGGATGAAGACAGCTCACCAAGTGTGGGCTTAACTGCTTTCACTTCCTTGCTTTTGCCTAAGAACCCTCAGTACCACCTGAAATCTTAGAGAGAAGAGGAAGCTTAGCAGGTGTTTACTATGTCCTAGGTGAAGTTTGGAAGTAAAACTGTAGTCAAAATTTGAGCCTTTCCCTTTGTCATTCTTAGAGGAAATGTATCATCCCTGTTTAGTTTTAAAACTTAAAAAAAACCAAACAAACCAACAAACAAATATATCCAGAACCCACATATAAATTTTCCTGGACTAAACAGGTCAGGAATTTAGATGATTAAATATGTTACATGTAAATTTACAGATTCACAGAATGAGGAGGTGTTCCAGTTAAGAAAAAAAAAGAAAAAAGAAAAAAACCCACCATCTTTTAAGTGTGTTTCTCTCTGTAACTTTTCATCATATATGTGAAGAACTTTTTATACACTTCCAGGTGCCTCTTGGAAGTCCCATTCTGAGATGGATAAGCTACACAATGTTGAAAATGTTAATCCATAACTCAAATTGGTCCACAAGTTTGGGGCTGCAATTTTGAGTAGTCTAGTAAGTCTAGCCTGTAATCAAAAATAAGGATTTTCTGCTTTAAAGAAAAGGCTTGAAAATAGCTCAAGTTAAAAAAAAAACCCCATAATTAGTTACTTACTGCATGTTATGGTGCTGCATATCTTAATCACTCTAGATGGCTTTTTTATTGCCTTTTTTTTTTTTTTTTTTTTTTTTTTTTTTTTTTTTTTTTTTTTTTTTTTTTTTTTTTGTTTTTTTTTTTTTTTTTT
>JAOEGS010015334.1:111519-154925 GCA_025447755.1 Corythornis vintsioides
ATGTAATCCTTGTAAATAACAGTCAACCACATCACTCAGGTACCACCCTGGCAGAAATGCAAGCAGGTGTGATGATTCCTTTGGATCGGCATTGCAGATTCAAGTCCATTCTATTTAAAACTATCATGGTTGCTATCAAGTAGTGAAAGCAGCAAGTGGCATTTAGTAGGCAATGCTTTCCCTCTGAGCAGATAGATTGTAGTGAATTTATTAGAATTTGTCATAAGAACTCTTATTTTAAAAGTGAAGTAATATTGACTTCGATACGAGCGAAACAGGCTACTTGATTTCATCTCAGTGTACTGATGATAATTGCATTTTGCTCTTTTGCTGTCAGGCACAGATTAAAAAACATGTTATGATGAAAAATGGGAACCTGTAGAGTCCTAGGGAGACATCCATTGCGATATACTAACGATCCATACAAACCTAATGAAGGTCTTTATTAGAAATCTGGAAGAAATATTAACCTAAAATATTATTCCAAAATAGGAGATGCTTAAGGTCAAAGTTACCTGAAAAAATTCATGGTAACACTTCCTTTCTCCAAAGTTGTTCTGACAAACTTGTGAGCCAGTAACCTCTTTATGAACATGTAAGCCTGTAGCATCTTGAACTCCAGTGTGTGGAAACTTCATCAGGTGTTGGGTGCACAAATTGGAGGGGTGAGCTGTGAATTCACGATATATATTTTTGGCAAGTGGTTGGCTTTTCTACTATCTCAAATTTGTTGAAAAGCAACAGTAGAGATAATGAATATTTGACAAGCTGTAATACTTCAGATCCTTACTAGTTTTGTATTCCCCACTACCACAATATAGGATACTTTGACACTTTTTACTTTATACAATGGAATATTCCATTGACTTCCTAGAAGTTATTCTGAAACGTTACACATTGGCATGATTTATAGCATATTTGATTCATTACAGATGTCTTCTTTATGAATGAAGTATGATAATGTGCAAAGAAAAGAGAGAGAAAAGTTTTTCTTCCAATAATATATCCAGAGAATATTTTTAATCATTAGCATAAAGATGTTGCCACTTTCCAGAGGGGAAGACATTTTGTAGGAGATGTTTAGCCTTGAGGCAGTTCGTTCCTTACACAGAGGCATAAGAAATACAGCTCCTGGCAGTTTTTATCATTACTAATAAATGAATAAGCATGGTTAGTGCAAAAACATGTTTTATCAGAAGGGCATGTTACACTGTTCTTATCAATAATTCTATGCAAGTAAAATTCAAGCCTGCGGGATGGTATTGTTGCAAGTATTTTATACAATCACTTTTCATGAAGGAAAATCAGACTGGGATGATGATGAATGATGGATGCAAATTTGAGATGTAATTAAAAGAAAAAAAGTTTAATTCCCAAGTTCCTGTAGCAAAGAGAATAATAATAATAAAAATAAAATAGTGAACAACTCTAGTATAATAGATAATATTCCATTAAAGTGAACAACATGCAGGAAAATTAGATGGCTTTATATGAGAGAAATTGACAAGCTTTAAATAGTTATGAATATGTGAATAGATGACCTATTTTGCTTCACATTTTAATTCTGGAGATGAACAGATTAAGGATTGTGCTGGAGAGTACAACTGGAGCTTTTAAGGGAAGAGAATCTGCAAAAGAGCAATCCTACAGGAATACTGCAAGAACTTTGTGGGGGAACTTAGTGGGGGTTGGATAGCTATTAACAGATCAGCTCTAGAAAGATCTCATTACTACCATCACATTCTTATGGGCATCACCAAACTGAGATTTTTATCAAACAGCAGAAGACAGATGATTCAATCATTGGAGGTAGTTGAGAAAAGCATCAAATAATTTCAGAACTAGCAAAAAAATAATTCAAAGGCAAAACCATTCTTTGGTCACAAATTATCCTGCCCAACGGTGATTTTTGCACTCTTAGTAGGTTTGGTGAATAGTTTTATAGGGGAGAGGTGTCATTTTGAGTTACAAAGCTTTACACTTTGGAATGAAAACAACAGGTCACTCAAACCTACTAAGGTGAGTGGCATCTCCTAACGTTATTTAATAAGGATAGATTAAAAACAAGGAGCATATGTTTGTTTACAGCTTGTCATGGTGACATTTGAATCCAATGAAAATGAAGACAAAGTGTGCTGTGCAGTGGCTACAAGAGTAATTATAGAACAAAGCACAAGGGGAACTGAAGAGATTGTTCTACCCCTACTTTAGAAAAGCATTTTTTCCCTTTGCACAACCCTGTAGGCCTCCTCTTTTCTTCCCTGTTTATTCTTATAGCTGTCATTTGGTAGCTGCCTGCCCAGTGAAGATGAAGAGTATGACCTTGCTTTCATTGCAACAGAGCTTTGCATTGAGAGAACAACAACAACATCAAAAAATCCAAGGAACCAAGAAAACTGTCAGGAGTGGACAGGGTGCTGACTGTGAAAGCATGTAATTTTGTTGGGCAGCGATCTTTGTTATGTGGTGGCTGAGAATAAGCCATACAGTAAAAAGGCTACCTCTCTGTTTCAGTTTAGCTGAGTGTAGGGGAATTGCTCATATGTCCCATAAATTACCGTTTCTTCAGTTAATGTACAGTCTCATAGCACTTGCATATTAAGTAACATTTGTTAAAAATTCATAAAGAGTCCAAAGCATTCAAAATCCAATACCAGGCAATGTGATGTTCAAGTCTTGCACAAAAATTGAATGCTACTTCCATTCATCTGAGAGCTTGCAGGCACTTAAGAAGGCAGTTGTAGAGTTCATGCTTAATAGCTGCTTCCACGCTTATTGGCTGCAGTATAGATTATATGAGTTCACTGAACAGTTCTTTATGTGGGTTATCTCAGACTCTCTTTTATCTGGATTTATTATGTCTGGCAGTGGTGTACCTAAGCCCAAGCTGTAAAAGATGACAGCTGTTCTTGTGAGATATATGTCTCTCTTTTCCATGTTCCTGGAAGTAGTCCAGCATGTCTGAGATCATCAGGACAGGGATCTTAACTGGATGCAGTCTGGGATCTGTAGTTCTTTCTGCATCTTTGAAAGCTGTTAAATGGACACAAGAAATATAAACTCTTGTAGAAAGTAATTCATTCACTGAGTTCATTACAGGCTTTCATTAAAATGGGGCCTGTTTTGTCTTCCAGAGTGATGGGCTTGTCTGAATTTTTATTTGATTTTGAAGGATTTTTCAATTTTTCAGAATTTGGTTCTGGACAGGAAATAAAAAACCCCAGTGGCCTTCTGCTAGATAATGATACTTAGTTCTTAATTTATTTATTTTTTTTTTTATAAATAAAAATCAGTTTGATTTCTGTTTTGCATTGAAGTGAAAATTAAGATTGAAAGTCATTAGTTCATGTAACTGAACTTTGCAGTATTTTCTTTACAGACAGCTAACGGATCAATAATGTCATGGGTACTCAAGAACTACGGTATTCAAAATGCTTGGCCTCTTATGAGAACATTAGCAAATATTCATCAGTTTACAAAACCCAGGTCAGCAGCAGAGGATATTTAAAACGTGAGAGGAGTCTAGCTTTGATATTTTCTGTTTAGTTGCTATATTTCAAGATATATTTTTGCAGTGATCTCTACTTAGGTGAGAGCCTTGCCCTGCTAGGTGGTATACAGGTACACAGGAGATAATGCTTGAGTAAAAGATTTTCAATACAGACAGTTAACTCTTACAGGTTCTGAAAAGAAACTGAGGCTAATTGATTTGACAGGAGTAAATGGTATTTTGTCTGGCGGGGAAGATGGTCCTAAGGTAATGGAGGCAACATGTAAGAAACAAGTATGAGTAGACAATCCCCTTGCCTTAAGAAATGTCAGAGGTTCCCTCAGGTGTGTACTAAGTGAATTTGCAAAACTACCATCAATATGCAGACTGATGAAAACAGTGCAGTGTAGACTTCACAGCAGTTTCCAGTCTTAAGTTCATAAGAAATTGCTGTACTTCCTCTGTCTCTTCTACTTAATGCATCCAAGCTGAATAAGGAATGTTCTGCAGCTTTCTAATTTTGCTATGCAAGCAGACATTAAAATATTACAAAACAAAGAATTTTTAATATTTACATTTCTCAGAGAGTACACAGGACTAACTAGTAGGTTTACAAGGAGGAATCCATCATGACCATCTACATTATTGGACCTTCTTCATAGTCCAATCTGCGCATAATTGCTTTCTGTTGCAATTTAAACAGTTGTTTCTGCAGCAAATTTATAGCCTATGGTGTGAATTTGCAACATTCAAAATAAATTCAGAAACTGTGTAGTGCAGAGAATTAAGTATGTTCCTGGAAAAATTGTTCTAGTGTTCCCTCTCACTATCATTGAGTGTGCACCTTTCTTTCTGGACTTATGTAGCTGTCAGTTTCTAGCCATTGGATTTTGTTATAACTACCAGTTAGGTTAAAGTTCCTTCAGCTATCAGAAATATCAGCTCTTTGCTTGTGATACAAGTTATACTGGAAACCTTCACTGTAAGAAGTGATTATGGATTGAGATAATTAAGTGCCTCGGTGAAGGTAGATCTTGAGTCATCCTTATGGTTCCTTTCTGAATATTTTTTAAATTTTCAACATTTTTTTTTCTGAAATGTAGGTATTCAAACCAGGCCAGATGTATGGTATTATCTTACTATTGCAAATACCATCTATAGAGGTAACACCACTTCTGCTACAGGTGGTCCCTTAGGCTAAGAAAATTTTGGCTACCATACTGTGCTGGGAGCTCTTACTATGTGCAGTCTCTCTTAATTCCTTTTTGGAGTAACTGTTTTCTAGTCTCAATACGCACAATAGCGCCTAATCTTTCCAAGTACTGCACAAGGAAATTTTTTTCTATATGATACCTGTTTCTAATCTGCAATGAACTGCTACAGAAGTGTAATTAGTATGATGTTTTCTTAATAATTTTTTAGCTTTTAGAGAGCTACTCCTTGGCTGAAAATGGTGTTTCACTCAATGAGAAAAAGAAGAGAAAACAGAGTGTTGTGTACATGGTCTACTATGGTATTCTAAGTACACCTGGTAAAGAAGAAATTATATATTCATCCTAAAACATATCTGTATAGCTAAGGTAAAGAAAACAACAGTGCTAATTTCCTTCCTGAATACTCCATGCATTAAGTAAATTATTGCCATTATAGCCCAGATTTCTGTAATATCTCAAGGGATGTTATTCTTCCAGAACAAAATCTGGTCAAGGCTGGGGGTTTTCTACAGACTAAACTTTCATAAATTTCAATTGCTTATAAAAAAAAAAAAAAAAAAAGCATTAAAATCTTATTTGGAGGTATTCTCAAACAGGTGAGACAACAGAAATAGTCAAGTGCTGTATGTGATAATCATGATACCAATGACAATATACAACTGAAAGTATTGATTATGGAATTTAAGTCTATGAACCTGAAAATAGTTACCATAAAATTCTTATTTTCTCTCAGTGGCTGTTTGTTTTTTTGTTTTTTTTTTTTTTCTAAAGCTGAATAATAATGGGACAATACAAAACTCTGTCCACAAAGTTTTCATGGTTATGGTCTGAGACAAATGCAGTTAAAACAATATTATCAATGTGAAAGCACATCAATTTCTAAAGTAAATCTATATCAATTAGCCACTACACCCAAACTTCTCAAGGAAGACTGCTATGATTATTTTTATCTAAGTGCTCTTTAAAGAACAAATACAAAGAAAATTAGTATAATTTCCTGACATTGAAGACAGGGATTATGGTTGTTAGCATACATTATTAGAGACTGAGTAAAGCTGGGTGAAGAAATTTCCTTAGATAGGACGTAGGTAACGTTTTACAACATTTTTTATTCCAGTTACAATGGTTTAGAACTTTCTTCTTTTCCCATATTCCATTTTGAAATTCATTTAGTGCAGTTACTGCTGCAGCTTATAGTTTGCTGGCCTCCAACTGTGCTGAATCTGCACCACCTTTCTGTTAATCACTGACATGAGTTGCTGCTGCTGCTGCTGGGAGGAACGACTCAGCAGAATGTAGAAAGTGCTCTGTTCCTGCAGCCCGGGGTGTGCTCTATGGACAGCTTGTCACCATATTCAGTTACTGTCTAGATAAGATCACCAATGCCCTATAAAGAAACAGTAACTTTTATTGGTTTAATCTCAGAAGATCCCATCTGTTTACAATGGGGAGGAAATTGCATCTCGTTCAGATGGGGTGTCCCTACTAGGCTGGCAAATATTCTGTTTCTTGTACATAAAACAGTCCTCCATTGGATGAGATATTTTGTTTACTAGAGTGTAGTGCTGGAGAAAAATTAGAGACAGCCTTGAGAAGCTGCTGACACCCTGCAAATGAATTTAAATATGAGATACATTTCTCAAGGAAAGGATTCTGAGCAGAGTTTAAGGGAAAGGCAGAAGAAAAAAAATTGTGGGTAACTCAGGGTTCACCTCAGCTGCTAAGTAGAAATTGGAATAAGAAAGAGTATTAGAAACTGGTTTTAATAAGTGGGAAATAGGGATAAGCTGTGGGAGACGAGACATGAAAAGAATTGAAGTACAGAAAAGAGAAAACAATGCAATATTTGAAAAGAGGTCAGAGAAATGTATTTGTGAGCACTACTAAGAAAATAGGTACTGTCAACAATGCATAGGCTATGAGAGCTGCTTCTGTTCTTCATGCTGGGTTTGATTACATCCACAAGATTTGCTAAAAACCCCTCCATGTGCTTAATACTCTTTTTAGTAACTTTTCTTACCCTCCTCCTGTGGCAGTAGTACTTAGTGCACTTATAGATTATTTGCATCAGAAAGGCCAAGTACAGGCTTGTCTGCCTTTGTGGTTGATTCTATATACAGTTTTAAAAGAAAACAGGACCATGGTTGTCTGAAAATAACTTCAGTACAAACGTAAAACTCAATCTGCTTATTTTACAGAGCAAAATGTGGTTTATTTTTGTAATAAAAAACTAGAGTGCTTATCACTGTGTTATGCAAGTACCTCTCGAGAGATGCCTGTATCATCCTGGAGCTTATTTGTGGGAGGGACATGCTATTATCTTTCTTTTATAGTTGGGAACAGCAAAGCAAAAGGATTTCAGGCTCAACTATCAAAACCAAACTTTGATCTTTCTGTCACAAGACATTCTTTTTCTAATACTCTACAGCAAGTGCTCAGAGACGGACTTAAATTTAACTTGTTGGCACTTGGATATTCTTAATGTGGATGTAGCGTTTTGTTTTCCTCTGGCTTTCTAGTTTAGATTCTAGTTTTGCATGGAACTGAAAACCCTTATCAAAAGGACACCTCCTATAAATTGGGAATGCAGTGAAAAATTCAGATTGTAGAGAATGTATATTTTAGATCAGCTATTGAGTAATCCTTTTTTGAGAATCATTTCTGGAAATGCTGTATTTAGGGTATATAATTTCTTGGTGAAATGTTACTTTTTTCCTTGCTCTAGTAATAGATATTGTTGTTTGGTATGATGTATTTGTAAAAGTCAATTTATGTACCTACTGTTTATCACCATTTTTGTTTTGAGTAAAGTAGAACATCCACCCCCTCCCCCCCAAATAAAACCCAAACCAACAAACAAAACAAAACCAACCAACCAACCAAACAAAAAAACCAAACCAAAAAAGTGGAGCTAGTTTGAGTTTTCAAAACATGTCAGCTTTTACATACAAAGATTAAAATCAGCCAGCTTCCCATCACTCTAGCACTCCAGCTCTCCATATAGTATGCAGTAAGTATCTAGGTATGTAGGAATTTACCTGCTGTAAGATGGTGTTTCATAGCATCAGCATTCATACCTTATTTAACTTCCAACCTGTTGCCAAAATGTTGCCAAGGCCCCCTAATTATATTTATAGTGGCCTTTTATGTGACAATTTGCCCTCCACAGTAATTTGTAGGAAATTTAAAGAAATATTTCCGTTCTGTGATTGTATGAATTTAATCTTTGTTTGGAGCTTGGCTTGTAGTATTTCCCTTCAAAATAACAAATTAATTACTGCTGGTGAAATCTGATGCAATTTCACTTTGTGCTTGTGATCGCATTACCAGAGTTAACTGCTCAGCTAATAAATCTTGCACAGCACTCAGTTGCAGTTTAACAAAATTTATGCTGTCGGTTGAGGGTACTGCTGGAAATGTTGTACTCAAGGCTCTCCAAAATGTAATTGAGAATGTCAGGAGAAATCATTACAAAATACATGATTGCCCAGATTTATCTGCTACCCTCGACAGCTTTAAAGCATGCAATATGTACAAAAGGTGGAGTGCTGCAGAACAATCCAGGTACAGTAGCACACACATGGAACATGGACAAGTTGAGTCATACATTGGTTCTAGCTACATATATTTTAAATATAAAGGAATGATTATCGATGTCAAGCACTTTATATAGCTCACATTAATTTTGAAAAGAGGAGATAAAACTCAGGAAAAACTCCATGCACAGGAAAGTCACACAATTCTTAACCCTGAATTTTAAAAGTGGCTGTTTTGATTTGGTAGTTATGGATGTAAAATGTGAATTCCTGTGACAAATCTTAGGCAATGTATTTCTGGTATTCTGATCAATGGCTTTAAAAGGGATGTTGTTGATTACTACATTTATTCTGCCTCTGTTCTGTGCTGTTGTTATCAAGCTTTATGGAATCATCTTCTGATCTGAGTGATTATTATAATTGCTCTCTGCAGTTTAGTTACTAAGCAGTAAAACATGTATCTTTCACATTTCTCAGAAATATGTCTGCTGCTTTGGAAGTGTAATAAGGAAAAATGGCTAAATAGAAAAGAATAACTGTACAGAACTAAGAGAAGCATTACACAGTGCAGCAGAGCAGAAGTTACTAATGGTATGCACAATCTCAAACTCAGATGTATCGAACCTGAAATTGTTATGCATGCGTGTAAGTTTGATAATTTATACATGAAAATAACATAAAGAGCTTGGAATGATGCTTGACAAAATTTAATTTTGATATAATATCACTCCATGGTATTCAAGGAAAGGCTTCATACACCTTATTGTATTATTTGAAAGGTGTCAATTTACTTTTAGACTTTTAGCCAGTTTTCTGCTTAACATAAAACATTTATTTGTTGAGAAATTTAGAAAAATATATAGATGTTTAGATAGGTAAGAATTAGATTTGATGAAGAAAGCAAAATGAAGTATGGGAAGATTCAAATTGAGATGCAAATAGGAAATGATAATGACAAAATTTCTGAGTGATTAAAAAAAAGAGAACATAGATAAATAATTGAAATTCAATCTTTTGTTTTCCATATTCTGTATTTCATCATTCTTACAAATATTTCCCAATGAAGCTGGATTATATTACTGGTCAGAATGTAGAGATTGAAGCTGATTTTTAAACAAATGCATATACCTCATGTAGTCAGGAGCCCCTGCTTATTGCAGTGCTGTATGTTGCCATAAGTAGGAACAAGGAGAATTGTGTTTAGCGTTGTCTTATTTAAGCCATGCTAATTTGATAGTTCCTTGTATTCTTAGGACTTTCAACAGCTCTGTGGGTGAAATCACTTTACAACCTGATGCAGAGGCTACTTCTGTTGTATTTCATATCTCCATATCGTTCTGTGATCATGAACATCACTATAAATCAGGATTAATTGAAGGGGCAGTGATTCAGCTGTGCTAAGGTGACATGTAAGCTCTAAGCCATGCCTGCCTTGGATACTGAAGGTCTGCTCTTAGGCTTAGCTGCTGATGTTACTGTTGCCTGATTTACTTCGGAGTCTTCAGGAGGAAAGAGCTAAGAGTGAACAATTTACTGTTACCTTAGACAAAAGAGTTGGTCTATTAGTAGTCCTATTTCTTGTAAACGCTGGAATAAGAGAACAGGTGCAGGTAAACTGTATCACATATACAGTATATATATGGGTTTCTACTCTTCAGTACTTGTGTTGATGTTAAACATTGATCCTTCCATTTTGCTGCTTGATCCTGGTCATCTTCAGGATCATAATTTCATTTAGTGTCAGTGCAAAGGGACATTGCAAAGCTATCGTTCTGAGGGATGTTCATCGAGGGAGGAATATGACATTTCTGGGAGACTGTCAGGGCCCTTGTGAAGTGTTAAGATTATTTAGGTGGCTGTGCTGCAGAGGAATGTACATTAACTTGAAATATGGGAAATATCTATAATAAAGAGTCTCAGTTTATTTGATCAGGGAGAAAACCTAGATAAAGAAAACCCCTGGGTGTTTTTAAAATGTTCCTTAATGCTTTTTATACTCCTCAAGATGTAGTGAAGGTCAATGCAGTAGGAAATGTCTCCATTGATTTAGATAAACGGTACTTCTTTGCAATGCATTCCATTTTCCCTTTTATCCACTTGAAGAGCTACCATAAGACTTTACCTTAGGCTGTCAGGCAATGTGCAAATTTTTCATAACCCCTGGTGAGGTTATTAGGTTGGCATATCTCTTGGCCTTTAGGGCAAGCACTTCCACTAAGAGACTGTTTCATTGGTGTTATCATGGTGCATGCATTATAAATATTTATTTCTACTAGTAATTAATTTCTTTTGTATTTTATTAACCTATAAACCAGAATGATATTGAAATAATTTTGGCTTTAATATAAAAATGAAAATAAAAATATTTCTTCTATCATGTTTTATTTGTGTGTTGCCATGGTTGCTCTGTAAACATTTCTGACTAATACTTCAGGGTTTATAATGCACAGCAGAATACTGAGACTGAATAAGAAGACAATGTACATATGTAGTCAGCCAACTTAATGGTATCTACGAACAGCAAAATGCATTTTAGGAAGTCCCAGTGGAGAGACCATGGCCCTGTGAACTCAACAGGAGTTTTGACACTTGCACCACTTTCAATCCAAGTAGAGAAATTATTGCTATGGAAAGAAGCAACCTTGTTTAATAGCTAGTAAAAATACCTATATATATATATATAGTTTTACTTATATGTATATTTATAAATATATATCTAAATTGTTACAGATAAAGACGTGCAAACATAGTACTGTGGCTGCCACTTTTTTATAGTATTACAGGACCCTTTTTGGCCACTTCAGTGGTATAGCACTCGTTGCAGTACTGGAGATTGCTGGAACTTTCACAGACACTTGAAAAGAATTTTTTTTTTTTGTTATAGACAAATGCAGACTTGTCAAGACTTGTGCCATCAATAGAGTGCTTATGTGTTTTCTGCCTTCTTTCTAGCTGCAGAGATATTGCTCCTCTTCTTTCCTCTGTGCTTTGTGCAAACACGCCAGGGACTAGAGGGAAGCTATGGTGCTCTTGAGGACTTGGCTTCCCAGGGGAGCTGTATCCTTTAAGGATAATCAGGCAGCAGTTTTCTGCCACAGTTCCTTCTGTAGCCAAGTCTCTAGATCAGTTAGGGATTGGGGGTTGCTGTGGCAGAAATGTTTGAAAGTCCAGTGCAGTTTGAAATTTCAGACTTCACGCTCTACTGGATTCACAATACAACAGTTAGCTCTTAACCCCTATCAGGAATTACCATTACACATACAAAGCAATCAGTCTTTAATGACCTTATCCTAATTTAGCTCCCAGTATGTGATACCACTGAACTGATGCCATTTTGATTAGCACTGATAGCTCTGGTCCCTGAAAGCTCAAGGTGGTCAGTCCTAAGAACTCATTGATCAAGAAAGTCCCAGCTTTCTTCATGTCTTATGGGTGTTTCATGCTTCTCTGACCCATTCTCAACAAAAAAAGGGGATATTTTATCTGTTCTATCTTTGTTTTATGACCATTACTTCTGTTTTCCCTTATTTTTTGGTTCCAATGTTATTAGTTTAGAAGAAACATAGGAAAAGTTCACACTCATATGTGTAAACAACAACAGTGTATTGTAATACCAGTCTTTGCATTTAAAGTGCAATACAGATTCTTCATAGTCATAAATTAACGCAACTGAGGAAATAATACTATAGATCACTTGCTGAAAAGAATATTCAAAATGTATAATCAACTTTTCTTTGCTTAGTTATTACTAGCAGGTTGAAGCATCTCTAAAGATAATGAAAACTAATTCAAGAAATTATCATTACTTTGTACCATCTAATGAAAAATGTGAAATACTAACCTAGAGGAAAAACACCCAACCTGTGAACAGTTTTCTTCTGAGTTACTGAGCTGAACTGGCTCCATAAATATTACAATGAATCTCAGCACTGACTTGAATTAGGCAGTGTGACCATGCTTGCAGGGAGAAGACAGAGAGGAATGTGGAAAAGTGAACTTTATCCAGGAAGAACTGAGATATCAGATAAATGTGCTGCTTTTATGGAGCTTTCCTCTGAGATGCATATTTTGCAAAACTTGTAAAATTTTTCAACTCATTAATTGGAACCCAGCTTAGAGAGAATCTACCCTGCCCCAGGTGTTAATCAGGAGTGGATCTAAAGAGCCAGAACAGGAACCCAAGTTTGTGTCTTCAAACCAAGCTGAATGATGCAACCACTGCATTATTGATGTGGACTAGATATTGAGGCTTGTTTTGTTTGAAATCTCTCCGTGTCACCTAACTGGAGCAACTTTAGCCAAGTGGCTTACTTTTTGTGGGGTAGGAAATAATGTTTTTGTAGATCCAACTTGAGTAGTAATGTTGAGAGGCCAAAAGAGTTGCTTAATAAAGTTAGAGCTCTGAAACATCTTAAAAACTGCAGTCATTATTTGCATTCTTTGCCTTTGGCCACCGAGAGCACTCAAGATAATTTATGGCTTTTTTTTAGACTCTGGAAACTCAATTGCTGTCCTTTGCCAGTCTCTGGTGGCTTTTCATAGGCCATGTGTGACATAACCCTTTCTGCAGTTCAGCCACAGTTTTCCCCAGGTCATTTCTGACACAGTATACTTAAGTAGTTAGGTTGTACAGTGCCCTATAGCAAAGATTTTGTATACTCAGGTTCATAAATAAAGCATACGATAAAAAAACCCAAACAATCAAAAAAACCAAACCAAAAATCTTACTTTTAGGTTAATTCTTCAAGGTGTTTTTAATGGTATCAGATTTTGGTCTTCTCAAATAATTTTTTATGACATCTTAACCTCAGATTATTTTACAGGTCTTCTAGAAAGTAAAGACAGATTAATTTAAAATTAGCCCACACTACTGAATTCACCTTTGGGTACATATTAAACTGCTACTACTAACGCTTGAAAACTGTCAATAAACAGCTGTAGTGGAGAAAAATCTGGTTTGAAAAAGCTGGTTCAAAGTCAGTGATGAGGTAGAAATTCTGAGTACTGCCATTGTTTCAAAGAACAAGGATGAATCTGAATCTTATCACCTTTCTGCTTTGATAGGAGCTTTCTCATAGTTCAAACTGTGGTGGTGTGGAATTCCTTGAGATTATATTTCCAAGACACAGTTTAAAACTCGGTAATAGAGATATTGCAAAAAACTTAAGTTTCCTTTCTCCTGAGGGAATAATAATTTCCTTTTGAATCTGTGTGGCTGGATGACATTATTATTAATACCTTAAGAGCGGGTATCATAATGTTGGTGTTTATGAATTCCAAAATTAATTAGCTACTCTTTAAGTGTCCCAGGGCAAGGCAACATTCTCCTTGGTGGCCCTTCTTTTTCCCACAAAATGTTACTACACCTGATCCAGAGACTTGGTTTTGTTTTTTGTTGGTTTGTTGTTTTTTTTTTTCCTTTGACTGCACAGGTAAGTGTATGAATTTACATATGGTGATGGGCATGGGTTTAGCAGTGTTTGTTAAGGACAATGCAGGGTTGAAGGAAGGATTAATGTGTAGTGGGATCATAATTTAAGGAGGATGATTCAGGACTTGGAAAAAGTAACAACTAGAGTGATGCAAAAGTTGATTTCTCTTAAGCTTTATTTGTAGATACCACGTGGCTCCAAATTTATTGCCCAAAAGCATGTTAAATGTTCTGTAAACTACAATCTCTAATTTTAGCCATAAATTATATGTTGTGGTACTTTTGTTTATTGTTAGATAAAACACATTTGAATATGTTATTCTGAGCCATTCTGACACTATCTATTATCTAGCCATTCTCTATGGCTACAGTAGTCATAGATGAAGTGTGGAAAATGGGTAGTGTTTTGCAAGAATTAGAGAGGGTTTATGAGGAACTACTTTGCATGAAGCATTCCAGGGAGGATATATCGAGTTTCAACAGTAATGTTTTCAGTTACGCAAATGTCTTACTATTGACCTTTCTGCTCCTAAATGAAATAAAGAGAAATATTTCTATTGAAGTGTCTGATGTATTATACAAAAGACAATAGGACAGTGGAAGGTTTTAATATTACTGGAATGTAAGTCTTAAAACAGTAGTTTTATGGCAAACAAACTTCTGTTGCTGATCCGAAACATCCTATTAAGGTTCTAAAAAGAAATTTAAAAATTCAGAATTTACTTAACATTCAAGTTGAAAATTAAGCAATGAAAAAATAAAATAAGATAAAAAAAATAACTGTACATATTTTTATACTTCTGAACAGGAAAGCAACACATTAGAAACAGATAGCAATATATATTTCATTGCCTTTTATTTAAGTAGTGTTTGTACAAGATATTCGGTGTGGTATATCATAATATGACCTTATATTTGTTTCTGATGTTTTGTTCCTGCTACTGACCCTTTTTTATTTCTGTAGAGTGTTTCTTAAAGAAACTTGCCAGGCTACTGTATGCTTCTTAGTATTTGCAGCCTTTCAGTGTCAAATTTTGACTACTTTCAGGCTGTGCTGGATTTCATCTACCATAATTTTCTTCACAAAGTATGTTTTCTTCTACCATTGGAGCATATTGTCTTGTTTCAGTTACTCATGAGTTCTGAACCACAGTTTTTGTTTCCTTCTTGCTTATTTAGCGTTTATGAAAGACTGTATTGATAAATGTGCAAGGTGACAAATATTTTGCTGCTGAATTTTCAGTGTTTTCCCTGCAAAAGATGAAGGATAATGATAGATTTGTCACAGAGGGGCTTCCTTCTGGTATTATCATATATCAGTGACATTTTTAATTGTTTTCCTTTTGCGAGAGAGAAGTGATGAATCATTAAAAGAATCTGCAAAAGTGCATGAACTGCTCAAACAGATGAAATTAAAGAGTGGTCAAAGTGGGGGTCTGCCAGCCCTGAAAGTGTCCCTTTAAATAACATAATGAGATTCCAGTGGATGTTTGTGCCCTTTGTGAGTTTCATTTAAAACCGTAGCAGGTTCCAATCTATTTGTAAACGCATTAACTGCATTTCCTTCTGTCTTCAAAGGTTACAGATTTGGAAGAGAAGATGAAAGCCATTGTGAGAGAGTGTTTGAGACTTTCAGTCCCATCTTTGCCCTTGTTTTTTACACTCCACAGGCAGCACAGTGGTAGAATGCACAGTGGGATACTTGCTTTAAAGGCCTCATTTTACCTTTAAAAGCTATGCTGCTGACAGTGCATTTTTAAAAAGGTCTTAAACTTGAACTGGCAAAAAGGTCTATATACTAAGTACAAAGACTTTGATGTTTTTTATTTTCTTTCTCTCTAAAATTTTCAATGGAGTTGAAAGGTCCTGTGAATTGAATGACCTACCCAGTGATAGCTTTTGTCAAGATGTTATGTGGATTTGAATGAGTCTTGCTCCCAGCAGATTATTAGTGCTGACCATTTAGTTTGGCTGTAGTTTTACATATGTGCCTGAAATATGGTTTTAAGGAAACAGAAGTTTTATTAGAGGCTCAATTTTTCCTTCACTTCCTTTTTATTCTTTTGGAACTATTATTAACAGTGCAGCTATATGCTGCATTGGAACATAAATACAGTAAGCAAGACTAAAGCAAGATGTACATGGGAAAAATATGTGGAGTTTGGAACATTTGGTGGTTTTTGAAGTTACACAACATGCAATCCATTGGGGTTTTTTTCTTATTAGATAATCTGGCACCTATATTTCTGGGCTGGATTTTGGGGGTTCAAATTTGTTTTCTTTATCAAAACTAACTAGAATATGTAAGAAAAATAGTTCTATATATTTACCTTTTCTGTTGAAATGTTGCCCAATGCACCTCTGACCAATACCAGTGTAATAGGTTTATACTAATACGAAATATCCATCTATATCAGAAATGGGAAACACAATGTCTTAAGATTCTATTTTGAATAGTTCTGCTGCTACTTCTTTTTCTAACTTGTGATGGTACATTGAATAAAAGATAAAAATAATAAAAACATCCTAATAGAGAGTGCTCTTTCTGAATTCAGCTGTTTTATATTCTTCACAACTGATCTCTGTGCTCTTCATATCAAAGTAGTGCAGGCTGTTATCTCTGACAAAAGACTGATATATTATATGTGTTTGTTCCCTGGGTATATTTAGCTTACTAATAGGCTAGAGAGTTATTCTAGGTCTCGAGAAGTCTGAAGTCTGAATTGTGAAGGGCAAGTGTTATCAGTTTCTGCTGAAGTCTTCCGGAATTGAAAGTGTTCTCCTCACTAGCTTCATATCCATAAGTGTTATTAACACAATTCTCTTCTGAAATTAATTTGGTAAACCAGTTGAGACCTTTTTTTACTTTCTGCCTTTTCTTTTATTCCCTTTTGCCTCCCCCCCCCTAGATAGAAGCCAGATGAGCCTGTCGGTGTTTTCAGTGTGAGGTCTTTACAGAGGGGAACCGGAAGAACAGCCAAACATTTCTAGTGCATATGAGAAACAATGTCAAGGGCTGGTAAATTTTGTTTGAATGTGGACTTTGGGCTGGATTTATCTCATGAAGTGCTTAACCTCAAATACTTTTGGCTGTCCTTGTAAGTAGTGGAGAGACCTGTACCTCCAGAACTTCATACCAACTACGATTTGAAATAACCTTAGATTAACTGACCCTCCCACCTCCCTCTTCCTTATGGCTTCTCTTTCGGCTTATTACTTTGGCAAACTAGTGTGTAACATGCCTAGCACTGGTACTAGACATTTGATAACCAGAACAAAGCTTTTGTATTGCAATTGTAAAGACCCAGCAGTTGGTTTGTTTGGCACTTTTGGTTTTGCTAAGAAAAATACTCGACAGATTGTTTTGATTTCATTGGTTGGTGTTTGGTTTGTTTGTTTGTTTGTTTGTTTGTTTTTTAATTTTCTTTTTGGTCGGTTGTTTTTGTTGTTATTGTTGTTTGGTTGTGGGTTTGTTTTTTTTTTTCCTGTAAAACTAGATTCGCATTTTAGGAAAACTCACAAGGTTTTAGAACTATTGGGAAAAATGTTGAGAGGCGTCCCTGCCCATGACAGGTAGGTTGGACTAGATGATCTCTCAGGTCCCTTCCAAACTAGGCCATTCTATGATTCTATGAAATGCATTTGTATGTGCACTAGGACCTAAAGACTAGATACATTAAATATATAAATTTTCTTTTTGAAACAGAACAATGAGATTTGCAAATATTAATTACAATACCTTATTGACAGTATTACAAAGATGTTAAGTATCTGAGTAATTTTGATGTACTCTGGAGACAGTGTGTTCAGAGTTATTAAAAATTCTCAGTAACTTCCTTTGCATTTCTTATGGGTGGTGAAAAAGATAATCTTGAAAGGGTAATTCTGTGTGCATCCACTGCTACCTAAAAGGATGTAAGACAAACAATGCAGAATTATTAAAAACACTAAACTTTTAGTAAACTTAGAAAATAATTCTGTTTGGAATAGAAAATGTGTAATAGCTGCATGAAATGGTTTCATTTGTTATGATGAAAAATTATCATTACAAGTAAATTTTTAATTATCTACTTTTATTTTTTAAAGGTGAGAATTAATAGAACAGCAGATAAAGAAAATATTAAATATAGATAGCTGTGGGGTTTTTAGGCCCACTTTAGATAGGTGACCAAAAATGTAAATGGAACCACACTTGACCATATGGACTGCATAAGTTGTTGGATGTAATTATCATTGATTTATCCTGTCTTTAAGCAGGAATATATATATATAACAAATAATTCACTGTAAATTGTCTGTTGAACAGTGTACCAGATCCAAGTCTTAATGTCTGGATTTCACATGTTCTCCAGCCATTCACTCTTTGTCATGTAACCACGCTCTTGACCAGCTCTTTCATTTATATTTCCTTTACAGTACTTAAATATGCAAGTATATTTGGACAAAATTTATTTAACAATATATTATTTTGCAAATACTAAAGCATGTATTGTTTTTGGACAAGTTTTTATTTAATCAGGTATATGTATTAAATGATTAGAAATGTCATCATAGGCCCTACAGTCATGTTTGAAGATGCATAAATGTGACATGTCTGTATTTACGTGCTGTCAGAGAAGTATGACACAGAACACAAACCTTACATTTAGAAAATCTTCCTTTTCTGCTCCATTTTCTGCTTAAGAAATCCTCAAGTTGAATTTGGAATGTTTGACAGAGACTACTAGCAAAATAATGGTCTCCTGCAAGTTTCTTGTCTTACACTTCAGATTCCAAACCCGGCCTTCAATACTGTTCAAGTTGGGGATGGACTTAAGACCATCTTTAATTTGTAGCTTTGTTTTCCACAGCTGACACTTCTTCAACATTGCTGACAGCCATGAACATCAAACACAAGGAAGATTAGATGTCAGACATTCCTGACCACTTGAATTTTCCTTCAGATGGAGGGCAGGGTAAATCTGACAAGAAAAAGCAGGGAAGTCCAGGGAATGTGTAAAGGGCATTAGAGCACACTGGAGACCAAAAATACTCCAAGGTGAAAGGTTGATAAGTCGATTCACTGTCCTTTTGAAATCTCCAGAGGTTGAAGAAATTGAGGACTGATGATGTCATCCTCTTCTAATGTTTAAACTACTATTAAATTTGAATTAGATTCCAGGGTTAACAGCTTGAAACCAGTGCAATTTTGTACCTTCCTCACCTTTTTTTTTGTCTTTCTAAGCTTTGTAAAGCCCTCCTTTGCTTTTTTTTTTTTTTTTTTTTTTTTTTTTTTGTAATCTCTGGTTCCTCCACTCCCTTGTGTCTTTTTGCTTTAAAATGAGAGGACTCTGCTAATCTGCTAATTCTTGATTTACTGGATTGTGTGTGTTAGAGGCAATTAACCTCCTCCCTGTCCAGAAACTTAGATGCAGAAATAGGTGGCCTCAGCAGTTGGGATTTTGAGGTGTTCTTTGTTGGGGAAGGGGATAAGGGAAGTTGATCACAGAAGCATTGCTGAAGGCAAGTGCAATGACTTGGAGTTATCCCACCCAGAGGAGCACATACTGAACTCAGTGACTACAGCTAACTCCTGATGCTTTATCTCTCTTTTCTATTTTCAGCTTCCAGCACAGTCTGTTGGTGCTGGTTGTTGGACATCTCAAAGGGTGTGAACTGTTCGTGTCCCTTTGCAAGCTCTATTAGGTCCATCCATAGTATTCTCATCTGCTCGAGGTGAGCTTGGGATGTGAATTTAGATTGCACATATGGCAACATACTGGACTTAGTATTGACTTCAATTAGACTTGTATTAGCCTGGGGAACTTGGGCAAAGTATTCCTTAATTAAAATGAAACAAGTGTGATTCCCCAAGCAGGGAGTCCAACCTTGTTCTGCTCTCATAAACATGCACAGTATTTGATACTGACTTGAAATCAGAGGGGGACTGTGCAAGATTGAAGTAGTTTCTGGTCAGCTTTATGAAAAATCACTAAGTAATTCTTGTATTATCAGGTTTTGCATAAAGATTTCAGTAAAGGTTTTATTTATTTATTCTTTTGTTTATTTCCGGGTGAGTTTTTACATACGTTACCATAAAATAAATTAGTGGGCTTTAGCTGTCTTTTTCACCAGACTGTGCATACTGGTTGAGAATTAATGCCACACACTTGATACTACCTATAGATTGCACAGTTTAGAGGTATCATTCATAAAGTGCCAGATGTATAAGCTTTTAGGCTCAGGTTTCAGTATCAGGGTGAAGTTTTGCTTCTGTGTGACATGAGTGATTCGCAGAGATAACTATTTTACTGAAAAAGGTTAAATGGAATGTCAGTTGTTACTGTGAGACTTCAGTTACCAGTTAACTTTTGAGTGTTCTGGCACTGTAAATAGCAGAGGGGCTGAGCTTTCTGAGTAGCAATCCTTTCAGTTCATAAATTAGATCATCTTAATGGTCCACAAAGCACATAAAAAATACTGTTTCCAAAGGTGTAACTGTTCTAAGCAGCTGTGACATTTGTTCACTTGTAAGAAAATCCAGAGGCTTTTATTTTGCTTTTCAAAGTTGAGGTAGAAAACAAGACATATGTTGAAATAAAATAAGTTCAACACATATGATTATGGATTGCACTTTTCAACCTTATATTCAATTTTTGAACTTAACTTCTTATGCAGTAAAGTAGTGAGAAATAATATCAGATCCAGGAATCCCAACAGAAAATAAATAGATCAATATCAGGGAAGAAAAGTTAAACTCTTGCTGAAAGTATAGTTCACCCGTTTTCTAGGATAGGGAGACTTGGAGGCATCTACAACATCAAAGGGAGTCAGACAAATTCCTTTTTGTGAGAAATTGGATATCTTGTAATAACTTGTATAACAAATTGTTTTCGCTTAAGTCATTTATCAAAAACAAATGTTTTGCAGAAGTGTGTGAAGTTTGTTAAAATAAGAATTTCAGTTTCACAACTATTTAAAATATTGAGCAAGGGGAAAATATAATGGTGCTGAAGTTCAGTGCCAAATCCTGCTTGTTTTGATCTTGCAAAGTTCCCATTGACTGACACCAGGGGATTCTTCTAAGTAGAAGTTTTGTTTAGAGCTTTATGATAACAGAGCTTGCATTCGAGAGGACTAATTCTTTTCACATAGAAGTTCAAGGAGGAGTATTTCATGTGGGTGGAAGAATAAAAATAACATCTTCGTTTTATTCTTTGAGACAGGTATATTGAGAAATAGTTCTGTGAATTAGATTTTTTTACATTGAGATTTGGGGATCAATTTTAAAGCCTTGTGCTAAAAATAG
Source organism: Corythornis vintsioides (assembly GCA_025447755.1). Lineage (NCBI taxonomy): Eukaryota > Metazoa > Chordata > Aves > Coraciiformes > Alcedinidae > Corythornis > Corythornis vintsioides. Next base: position 132,479 of record JAOEGS010015334.1, read on the forward strand.
GTAGAGACAATATAATGTCTTCCTTGTGGCCTCTTTTTTTCCAAATTTCTTGTTACAGCTGATAATAAAATAACTTTACATCAGTATCAGAATAAATAATACTGTTCACTCTTTCTGACTTGAAATCAAGTGAAACCTTGTTTTGCTGTTAATTGCACATATTTTAGTGTTCAAGGAAGATAACTTCTGAAATGGCTTTGGCCTAATTGCATTTATGGCCAAACTTTTGTTCCTGCAGGAATAGTTGGTGTTTCTCTTGCTCTTGCTTACCTATCAAACTTACTGAAGTATAAAGACACAGGCTTTTTTCCTTAAGAAGTGAAATTTTGCAGCAGTTAGGTCAAAAATAAAATGGCCAAACAAGAAGAATGTACTTTAAATGGCAGAATGTAAGTGAAAGAATATGAGAAAATAAAGGAATACAGATGTTCTGTTGTGGGAACCCACTGTATTTTTATTGAGCTTGACTTACATTAGTTTGTTGTGTCAAATCAAGAGTGTGTAGCAATTTATTCATCTGATTGAACTGAAACCTATCATCCATTCTCCTTTCCCTTTTTTATTGCTTTGCAGGCACATACTTCACTATACAGTGACTAGACTGTCATCTCTTTTAGGTAACTTCCTTTGAGTTTGTATGCTGCCCATTATTGTGAGGCAATGTATAATATAATTATAATAACTGTAAAAACAAAGTATTTTCTATTGTCTGAACTGGACTATTGTGGAACTGGGCTGCTGTTATTTCTATTGGTTTTCTAGAGATTTATCTTGCTCACATTAAGTTGTCCTACTATAATGGTGTTAACTGGTAGAGACTGGGATCCATCTGGTATCGGTAGCCTTTGCTACCACTTTGCAGTGGCAAAAGTGTATCATGGGGAAAAAGTGTAGCTTGTCTTTTTTTGTCTAGGATAGATCTACTTACTGTAATTCTGGAATGGTTTTGAAACTTTTGGGGTATGAATTGGATACAAGTTCTGTGTGATTAATCATTGTGACCAAAAAATATAAACAATAGGTCCAAATATGTTTCTCACTTTGAATATCAATAGTGAAAATAGAGAGAGATTTTCCAAAATTATATTCAATCTGAATTATAGCAGTGTCTATAACAAAAGCATGCTCTCTGTAATCTTGCATGATTAAGACTTAAACAAGAACAACTGATGAGGATGGTTTCTTCTCTTCCAATAATCTTGCAAGTATAATAATGCTGAAGAAGTTTCAGATTCAGAAGCATTTCAGCTGACAATATAAACCAGTTTATAAAGCTATTCTTACCCCAAATGACCATTCTGCATCTTCTAAATATCTTCATATATCCCAGTGTATTATCATGGCTCATTACTTGCCGTGAATGGCACAGTGCGGTGACTCTATATGCTTTCTGAATTTGAGAGACGAGCACTCTCATGCTTCCTCCCCTTTGGTAAAAGCTGTATTTGCATTAGATTTTGTTATCTGCTACATCAATTATTTGCTCTGACATAAATTCTGCATTCTCTTTACTGTCACATTGTTTACTTCACTGGACTCCCTCGAAATACTGTGTCAGCAGGATGTTCAGATACGTTTGGTAAAAATATCGTTACAAAAATATCTGCTTGTATACATCTGAGAATAAAAGTTCCACTCAGACATTTGATTTATGAAGCTCTATACATAATCTTAAAAATATAGCATATGCTCAACCTTTCAGGCAGTGTCATAAAATACACTTCTGACATGTAGAAAACTTGTCCTGCATAATGCACTTAAAAGTGTATAAACATCTGATCTCAGTGCAAGTTTTAAAGGTCTGTTTCAAAATACAGAGCCAATAAAACACCCGCATAATGTCAGCAGTGATATAGGTGAAGAGAATTAACAAGGGGAGAACAGAGAGAAAACCTTGACTATCTAATTGCGTTGGCTTGAACGGGATCAGCGATAACTCTTTGCAAGCTCATAGTCTGAGATCATCACATGGCCTCAGAAATAGCACTGCCTAAATATCTGTGCAGAAATACACAAAGAACCCATTTGAAAACTCAATTGATGTCATAGCAGGAAGATTCATAACGTGCCAGTGGGCCCACAGTTATTTGTGTGAGTTTTCTGCTGAAGATAGTACAAATTATACAACTTTTTTCTTTTGTCACTTGATGTATGGTGGACAGTTTTGGATGCTATTCCTATTGATTTTAATGTTTTGCTGTATGTTAAATCTCTCTTCCCCTTCCCCTTTGCACTTCTCTTACATCTTTCTAACATTTTCTTTTTGGTGTCTGTAACCTTCACAAAAAATGTGAAATAAGCATCTTAGCTTTGTTTCACATAAAGAACATTGGCTGATACTACTTTCAAATCTTGCTTGCACACATTCTCTTTTCCTCCATGGATGTTGTAATTATTGCTTTTTCTCTTAAAAGAGAATGTCCCATAATGGGATATTCTTATGGGATATATTCTAAGCTATAGTAAACATGCCAGTAATTAGTTCCTTGATTTTGAAGTTTGAGACTATTTTGGGGATGATGGTGTTGTGACAAACTTTGGTTTTGGAAAGGAGTATCTGTGCTTTCTCTCATGCATGCTAGAGAATGCTTTCTTTTTGTCTGCTTGGGTGATAATTAAATCTCTGTATAAAACAGGATTATACTTTCTATGCAGTAGTGTCAGATCTAATTTATATATGTAGGTTTTTCTCCTTTTGAGAAAACTAGATTTTTACTTTTAATTTTTATTTTTTTTTAAGAGATACACCATGAAATATAACAGTGATGTATGTTTTGGGAATACAGTTAATAATTATAGAATAATTTTTATGTCCCCTCTTTCTTCATCTATTTGGAACAAGAAATTTTCATTCTTTCTCATCCTTGAGACAGTTTATAATTCCACAGTTAGCCAGTATAAAATTAATTTCCCAGATCAGATATTGAGAAATCTCTGTCAGTGGATTTTGGGGATCCTCTGCTCTAGCTCCTTTGGCTTCCAAGCATAGTGTGCTCAAACTTTCAGCTCTGGGTAAAAGTCTTTTTGGGAGAAAAAAAGCAATCAGAAGGGTTTCATTAAAAAAAAAAACCAACCCAAACTATCAAAATTTTTGTCCTGGATGCTTGAGATTCATAGAAATGGCAACATTTTTCCTTGAGTCTTCAGACTGTACCTATTTGCATAGCTTTCTAAAGCACTTTTTAATGTGGTAATAAAATTTAGAAAAATTATTTGCATGTATGATTTTACAGAATAAATTATGTATGACAATTTCAAATATTTCCCAGTAACTAATTCATTACTAGCAGACTATCCTTCAAACTGGTGTCTCAGAAGAGGTAAACTTTCAGGCAAATTTTTGAATATTCAGTATTTTTGCATGAAATGTCAGAAGAAGCTGACATATTATGAGAAATAAAGGTGCCTTCAAATAAAGTGGTTACCTTATGTTTTTCTCTGAGTAGTTAACAGTTTGATATTTACAGAAAAAAAAAATTGACAATTTGATTTTTGTTTGGTCTTTTAATCCCTATTCCTTGAATGTTGACAAATATTAAAATCCTTGACAGCATCTAGTATCATGATTTAACCTGTTTCTAAAAGCAAAAGCATGATATCTTATTCTTATGAAGCCAGCACTACCATGGTCTTCCTTTCTAAAAATTTTGTTTTCAAATCATAAGGATATTATCACCTCACTTTTGGTTGGTTGGTTGGTTGGTTTTGATTCAGCCTAGACTTAAAATCTTCATATTTTTACCTTTTCAGAGGCAGAGTTGATCAGATTTCTCTGTTGTCTTTCTTGTTTCTTGTAGTGTCCATAGGCAGGATAAGATTATTTTCTTTATTCTTGAGAAGAAATTGCAGTGCTGCTGACAGATTTTGACTCTATATTTCAAGAAAAGTTTCCAGGTCTCACAACTAGGCAAAGGGGTAGGCAAATTAACTATAAGAATGTTTGAGCTTGACTATGCTCACATATTCATTATAAAATATATCAATTATATTATTTCTTTATTGAACAAGGGAATTTTAATTTGTTTGGATATTTTGTTAATTTGTCAAGGTTTTTGTCTAAATCTTTCCAGAGTTTGGGCCATCCAGTCAAATGGTGCTTGCTGGAATAATTCTATTACATGAGTAACATCTAGAGGATAATGAGCACTCAGAAATGGATAAAATGAGCTGTGTGGCAAAACACAAAATAACAAAACAGAGGTTGGTGTAAGATTGCATGACATGATTATAGGAAAAACTTCAAATCAATTGCAGAAGAAAATTTAAACTGAATCTTCATGCAACTTAGAAGTTAACTGAAAAAAAGACTGTACTTTTCAGCTGTAATTTGTTTCCTCCCATTCAGTAATCACTACAGTTTTTTACAAGCAGAACCACTGCAAGCATGTTCTGTATAACACACACATATATATATAAAACTTTTAAATTTTCTGTTGTTTTATTAAGAATTTATGACAGGGTTAGTCCAGGAATGAATTCTAGTTGCAGTTTAAACCTGAAGATTTTACTTGTCCTTATTTTTGGGTTGTTTTTTTTCTGGAAATTAGGAGCTTTTCTGGGATTTGTGGAGCTAAGCTGATTTTCCCCAGCTGTTAACATGGCACAAGGATGTGGGTTGTATGTGGCTCCATTCACCAGGAAAAATAGGCCAGGCTGTCAGTGAGAGAGCAACATTGGCATCTTATTCTTTGGAAATCATCTGGGTACTGCAAAAGGAGTTAGTACATCCCTATCTGGATACTTGGGGAGGTCCAGCTGCTTGATAGAAAAGGAGAGCAGAGTGCTGGTGACATAAATCACATCCTCAGTGAAGTCACAGGAGCTATGCTGCTTATATTGATTAGGTGTTTGGCACACTGAGGCTGTTAATGAAAGGTATAGCTTCCTAGATACGTGCTGAAGTGTGAAATAAAATGAACAAAGTAAACAAATATTTGACAATGAGCAGTTCAGTGGATAGAAAAATATTGAGAAGGGCTTAAATATCAGACTGAGTGTTGCTGCAGCAGCAGAGGCAACATGTGCTGGAGTGCAACTTTCTCATGTGTCTTGGAATAAATGTTGAGGTTGTAAAGTGACAAGGAGGAAAAAAGGGAGGCAATTCCATAGCATGCAAGTCAAAATATACTCCAGATTAAATAGGCTTGCAACACTAGAATGCACCAAGTGATTAACATAATTAAAGGAGAGCAATTGAGATATAAAGACGGAGATGAATGCCCTGAGTGCGAGCAGTGTAGCATTCCTTCTCCTAGTGAAAGATGCGTAGTCGCCTTTGTCCTCGGAGATAAGAACATAGTGCCAAATCTCCAGTGAAAGCTGCCTAGCAACTAACCCGTCTAGTGAGGGCAATGCAGAAGTTAATCTCTTTAGTAAGCAAGTGTAGCTATTAATTTAATTAGTAAAGGCAGTGTACCATGAATCAGTCTGGTAAACCAGCAGATTTTTTTAATGAAGAGTTTTGAAATTCTAAACTTGAGTTGTCACATTGGGGATCGCCTCCCTATTACAGTGGGACAGTCTAAACCTTATTAAAAGTAAAGCTCAGAATACTGTGCCCTGAAATGGGATCCTATGAGAGTTTCTGCTGAAAGAGAATTCAGCTTTTCTAACTCTAACAATAAGAAAGAACTTCTTTCTATTTTAAACTAGGAGAGAGGCTTAAAAGACTGGAGGTCCCAACAGCCCCTCCATGCATGTGTCTCTGCTTTCATCTCCTCTGACTTGTGTTCTAGCTATTAAACAGGTGATTGCAGCTCCTGAGAATACTGGTAGATGTAACCATTCTGGAATGGAAAGCCTCTGTAAGAAGTTCTTTGTGGTATGTTGAGAACTTCTTGTACTAGTCAGACATATTTTCACTTCAGAGGAAAGCAGAAAATGTTTTCAGCAAGTCCGCTTATTTGATCAAAATGAAGACTTTTTCTTTTAAATTCTAGGAAGAACATAATGACATTTGGTAAATACATATTAAATATGTATAGTTCTATGAACACTATTAAATATTTATAGTTTTCATCCCTGAAAACTACACTGTTGGAAATGTGATAATGCAGCAGTGACTAATTTACATCATTGGAGCTGTGACTTAGAGATATAAAGATTTTTGCCAAATTGCCCCAAGGTGTCTTTTTCTCAAAAAGACCCATGAGAGACCTGATGTTTGCTGCAAACTTGCCTGTGCTAAAAACAAAAGTATTTGCTATTCATAAGTAATTGTTATTCCTAAGTTTTGTAAGTTGTCCTGCCAATCCTGGAAAAGATGAGAAAGTAATTGTGTCCAGAAGTTACTGTGAAGTCTCCTGAGATGTCACTTTGGTCAGGTGACAAAAATTTGAAATCACAACTTTGCACATATAAGTTGTGATTCCAAATTTTTCACACATCACGTGTACATGTTGTGTTTTATGCAGGTTATTTCTTCTATGGAAATAGTCTTTAATAGTGCTTTAAAAAAAAAAAAAAAGTCATTTGTTCAGAAAGAAATGAAAGTTCAGTCCTAATAATTCTATTGTAAGGTGCCTTCCTATTGGAAAAATGAAATAATTTTGCAGTTTCTGTATGTAATGAACAATCTGGTTTTTACTTCTCACTAACCAGAACAGTAAAGATTACTCATTGGAGTAATGAGTAATCAGAAGGCACTTGAGACTAATAAATGTCTTGTAAGATACTTATAATTGAATTTGACTAGAATAGAAGATTAATACTATTAGATGAAACAACACTAGCTATATGTGCACTTGTCTCAATAGCAGTAATAGGTAACAGTCATCCAAAACTGATGTCCTCTGAGACCATGAGTAAATGTACACATGGATTTTTAGTTTAGAAGCTGCCAGATGCCTATTAGCAGTCTTGTTCTTTCTTCCTCTTTCACCCTGAAGCAGATAGGAATTGAAACTCCTAAATATTCAGTTCACTTTTCTTTTTTTTTTATTCCACCCCCCTGCACTTAGTGTTAATTATTACAATGAATGTGCTGTGAATTGCTACCAGTCAGTGAACAGACATGAGCTTTATAGACCAGGTGACTTTGAATGGCATTTTGAATGAAGAGAGGATTGTATTTCACTGCTACATGTATATTTTTAGATGGTGAAATGTCAGTAAAAGTTGGTAGCAACTAATAGTGGTCTACACTTTATTATTTCATTGATGGCAAATGTGATTTTGAGTTATTAGAATAACTTAATTCATATGTTAAAACATCCAAAGAGATGCTTTGTGTTGTGGGATAGATTCAACATTTATAAAAATGTTTAATTACTGAGTGAAAAGAATACCCCAAAATGTATTAAATACAATTCTGACCCAGTGAAGCCTATGGTAAGGTGGTCTTACCTCAAAGACCAACATTTAAATCTATATATTCTTAGCTGTTCAGGAAAAATGTCTGTGTTTGGTTATGTTTGTTTTCTCCCCTCACTAAGCTTTCACAGCTGCAAGTGTTCTGTCATGTAGAATAAACTGATGTGGAGCTGGTGCATCAAAGCAAAGTTTTGACTTCATTATGCACAGCTGAAGTGTAAGAATGATATCTAGATATATGGTCCTTTTGTAGTAACTTACACAATGAAGTAATCCTTAATATAGGCCTAAAGTGTAAATTAGTACTTAGGTTGGTTTTTTTTCTCAGCTAACACTGACTGTGACCTGCTACTAAAGGGTGTTAAAATATAGATCCCAATCTTGTGATGGAATGTTAGTCTAACTTCCTTTTGTTAAAGCTGTATCTGTAGTTAATACAAGGGTTTAAAATATAGGAAAGTTTTGAAGACTTAACACACCTAAAGGCCAATACAAACTTTTTTTAAAAAAAATATTTTTTTCCTTCCCTTTATCCTTTTTTAATACTTCTTGACCAAATGCTGCTCCATGGTTTTGTACATCTGAACATGGTGGTGCTAGTCAAGCTGCTTCATTGCAATTATCATTGATGGGTTTTTTTATACCAGGTTTTGATACCCTGCTTCAGTTATGTCTTGTTTTAAGAGTACAGCTGTATTGTTGCCTGTTACTGTGCACTGTAGCTTAAATTTATCTTTTCACCACCCCTGTAAACATGACACTGCCTTTCAGGTTTATAGATCCATTGAAGATGGGAGCTCCTAGTTCAAACCTAACCCAATTGTATACATGTCTTGATAGCCCTGCTGGAGTTTAGAGGTCTGTTACTATATCCATTGCAATCCCCTGTTCCTACCTCTGTAAATGTTTGCTGTGGGGTGAAACGTCATAAATGACACATCGAGGGAGCAGTTTTGGTTTTAGGTTTAGAAACACAGAACCCAAACATTAATCAATTACAGAAAGGTAAGGAAAGGAAGTTTTCAACTTTCAGCCACTTTTATACACTTCTGAAACTTCTATCTCTTTTACGGTGCTGAACAGCTCAGGTGGTAGGGGAAATAGAAAAGGAGTGACAGGATATAGAACAATCATTTCATGATTATTTTTTTCAGGAAGACTTCTGGGAAATGGTAAAAAAAATCGTATTACTGGATAACAAATCTCCACAGGATACATCTAAACAGTATCTGTGCAATCATATGGGGAGTGGGCATACAGTTTCCCTAGTTACTAAAAGATAGTTACCAGTGCATGTATAAAAGCACAAGTGCATCGTTTTAGATATTCACATTTTTAGGATGCTTTTGCAAATGTGCCTCTTGCTGATGCTTAGCTTGATTAAGAACTGCAGGAAGCCAGAAGAAATGTGTCTGCCTTAACAGCTGCAAATTCAGGAATCTATTAATCAATCTGGATTGCCTTTGCTCTGCCTTTGTGTCACCAGCTTCCACCAGTTTATTACAAGTCTCAGGCCACTTGATGTCAAGTTATTCGGTCCCCAAATCTTGAGATCATGTATTAATAATAACTCACTGCACACTCACATGAACAGCTTTTTCATGCGAGTAGTTCAATTGAAAGAATTACCCAGAGGAACAAAAAGCACACTCACTAAGATCTGTTTGCAAAACAGATCTTATCAGTGCTCTTGTTTTATATCCACTAAACAAGAAAATATTTGTCTTTCAATTAGAAAAAAAAAAAGAAAAGGGGGGGGCGGTTCGGGGAGGAAAGAAAAAAATCCAGCAGTGTAAGCACATAGTACATGACATTTTAATCTAAAACTCCGATTAACCCTTGTCCGTCAAGGTCTGGAAGGAAGAGCCATTAGTCTCAACATCATAAAACCAGATTTTACTAAAATGACAAAAATTACTGAATATTGCCTCAAACTAAGCCTAACTCTTAAATTGCTATTCTAAAAATCAATCTGAACTTTCTTCCTTAGTAATGACTGAAAGAAGAGACAGATGTTCCTATCAAATTCTGACCTTGAGATTTACCTCATCATACTTTCAGACCAATTGGGACAAGCCAGTGTTACACAATGATATTAAAGCTGCTGTAGAGCATTTATATATTGAAATAATTTATGCCATCAACTTCACAGTAAAAAGGTTTAACCTACTGCTTTAAAGAATGATCATCAAATTATCTCTCATATCCTTGAAAGAAGTTACTTTATTATTGCAAAGAATGTCTTCAATTTTTAAGGTATGCTGAGGTGGAAAAGTCAAACTTCATAAGAGTGAGAAATTAAATGTGGAATTGGCCTAACTATATTGTCTGAAGGATAAGATTTAAGAGTTTGAGGATATTTAATGCAGCTGTGATACTCAAGGCCCTATAAAATCTCTGAGGTCAATTCTATATGGAAGACCTTACCTGATGAATTGCAAGATTTTGCTGGCTGGCCTTCCTTCTGAAATTAATGAGACATGTGTGTGTTTATTTGGTCATGTTAATAAAACAAGGCTGATTGTAAGGAATAAGTTGATTAATGGAAACATAAAATCACATGTTTTTCTCAAATTTCTCATTGATATTCAGTTCATAGCTGCATGTAACAGTGCTTGTCTCAGGGCTGTCAGAATCTCTCAGGACTGGAGAGTCTTGTTTTCAGTCTTCAGCTTAGCTCTTTCACAGTTTGAAACGGAGTATATAGGTGTAAGAAGGTAATACTTTATTGCAGATTTGGAGAAAGATTCATTTATTTAATTATATTAAACCACCTGTATGGTATTTTCTATGTGTTAAACCAACCACACGTTACTTTATTTCTGAGTCTAAGTGGCCCTTTTCAGCATCAATTAGATATTTCCGATGGAGAGGGACTAGGTCTTGTGCTTGCCTTTGTCTTTTCTGTCATCACAGCAGTGGGGAAGGACAAACAGAACACGTGAATCTGTGTGGCTGTCATGGTTTAGGGTTAGGGCAGCCCAGACCTGGGCTGATAAAAGACTCTCTCTTTTAACCCCCCTCCCTCCCCAAAAGGGAAGAGAAAATGAGTAAGAGAGAGCGACAGTGATTAGAAAAAGGAAACTAGAAAAATTTAATGAAAAATGAAAATAATAATGAAATATATACACATATGTACAAAACCAGTACCGAACCCAACCCCCCTGATGTTAATTATGTCACCATCACTGATGCTGTGGAGTTGGCACAGGGAGAGTCCCAGACTGGGCCCCGCAGCAGACAGGATCTGTGTTCAGGAGCTGGATTCTGGCACCAGGTTCAGGAACACACTGATCAGTATTGAAGGCAGTATAGACAAAGTCCTCCTTGATGTTCTGAGGAGGAGAACCCCTCAGAGAGGAAGACCGAGAGCAAGACCCAGAGAGCGAGAGAGAGACCTTCCGGATCCCTGAGCTTCCTATACTGGATATGACATATATGGGCTGGAATATCTCATTGGACAGTTTGGGGTCACCTGTCCTGTCTGCTCCTCCCTGCAGGTGCGGTCTTTCATTTTACACACCACTCAGTGCGATACACAAGTTCTAGCAGCGGCCTTGGTATCCTTGGTAGTATCTCTAAACATGAGGTGTTATCACTGCTAGAAGCAGACACTGTCTGCAAAACATGTTGCTAACTTCAGAAAGTGCAGTTAGTTAGAAAGCCTGAGCTGAAAAGTCACTGAACAGAATTTGTTTGGTTTTCATTCAAAGCAGGACAATGGTACTGAGGTCCCATCCTTGGGAACATGAGGGAGAGCTCTGGCTGGCTCAGACACATGCTCACAAGAGAAAAAGGAACCTGACACTGATACTGAACAACAAAGAACTTCTTGTCACAATATTTCCTCTAACTGCATCTGATTGTTTATGTAAAGTCTCTTGAAAGTTCAGAAAATTGTTGTTGTTGATCAACATTTAACTAAATAGGAATAAGGTCTTTTGCATTTATCTGTACTAAAAATGTCTTTTTTTACCTTCTGTGAGGGATGTTGCCAGCTCTGAGAGATTGATTTAAGGTTCATCTTAAAGAAAGGGATTTGGGACCTGATCAATGAAACACCTGAGCTAAGACTTCAGTGAGGAATGTGAATCATTTTGACAGGTTGTAAATATTAAAATTGATATGAGCTCAGAGACATCATTTTTTTGTTAACTGGAGCAAAAGAGTCAATGGAGAAACAGATTAGAAATTGAGTTGGAAGTAGAAAATGTTGTCAAGTTTACTTTTCTATGACTTATCTGATGCATCTATCACTGTCATGAAAAAAGCAACTGGAATTATCAGGAGGGAAGGACTGCTATGGAACAGAATGGCACAGGAGTTATTATAAATGGGAAAAGAGAGGGGAGGGAGTGTCCAAAGAAAGATGAACTCTCCTGGAATAATACAGCTTAGTATATTTTCTGATTAAAACAGCAATATTGAGGATAAAAAATGTAGAATATAGACTACCCAGAACTCCAAGTCAATGGCAGTGATCATGGTCTTCAGAAGTGATTGGGATTTCCAGTAGTACTACTCTGCAGCATGAAGAATCAATGAAGAACTGATAGCATCCCCTATTTCGATTAATTCCTCAGAAATCTGCTTGTCCTGAGCTAGGGGAGATATTTAATCAACATTTTACCATTGAATAAAAAAAACTTATCAAGTTAGTATTTGAGTGGTGCGTTGCCAGATAGAAGGTGTGTATTGTGGTGTGCAGGATCTATCCTCTGATTCCCTTCAATGTTTTATTATTTAATCCTGTCTTGCATTGAAAGCACTTTTCTTATATTTGTTAATGATGCCAAGCCTGGTAGAGCTGCAGTTATTTCTGCTGTACAAGAAATTTTGTCTCAAGAAATTTTTCCTATGTTTTTTCTTCTTTTTGAATTGCATCCTGCTGACAAGTGTTATACTTAGATAGGAATAACCAAGCTGTAACTCCTCAAAATGTGTGGGTTAGAGTGAATTGCAAACTGAGTCTACCTCACCAGTAGTATGTTATTGAATGAATGGGAAACATTGTATTTTCATGTATAAACCAAACCATCTAGATTAAGCTGCTTGCTCCACTTAGTGCTGAGGATGTCATCCAAGACATGTTTAGTCCATTTTGGTCACACAGGTATGCTTCTAAAAACAAATCTAAGCTTTCTGCTGGTAAAGATAGTTATGCACAGGTGTAGATTGTCCAATGAAATGAGGGAATCACTGGTTTTGAAAGTTTTTTAACAGATATTAGTCAAATATCAGTCATGAACATGGAAGGAAAGCAGCATCTGCTGTCAGGCAAAGTGTGGATCACATAACAGCATTTTCCAAAAATGTTCTATGGGATTTGCATGAAATTAGGTTGTTCTCCACAAAATCCAAAGGCTCACTGCAGATTTTATTCCCTGCAAAACTCTCTTCTAAACCTTTTCTGGCTGTCTCTGATAATTGTTGTGCTTTTATCCTAGTACTGCTGGTAATTATTCTTATGTCTTCTGTTATTTTGATGGTATTGATATAAAGACTCTGAACTATTTGTTTTTCTGTTCACAGCTTCTGGGTAGGATTTACTACTATGAGACTTGTTTGACTCTTTCTGTAGGCCGCTCTGGTGTAATCAGCTCATTTTACTTCAGGAAAAAGAAAAAATCTTATATATTTAGATTTTTTTTTCTGTAAACTATTTGTCTAATCATCTCTTAATTCTGCAATAAGATCTTGATTATGTGTTTCTGCTTTACAAAAATTCAGATTGCTGTCTATAAAGTGAGATTTTAATATGTCTGTTGGTGTTTTGTTAAGGGAATATCAGCAGTGTTTGGTTAACCTAACTGGAAAGGCATATTCAGGGGAGATTCTTGCTGGTCTCTGTTAGGACAAAGAATCTCTGATAGTATTTTTTTTTATTTCTTGTGTAAGTGCCTATTTTCTGACAGGAATGGAGAAGTAGGGCAATTAGAGCATCCTCCAGTTGCCCCAGCTACTCTCTACTCATGGTATACACCTTCCTAAGCATGAAACTAATAAAGAAATTCCTTTTTCCACCTACAAGGGAAAGATGGCAGTTGTTAAGTGAGCAAGCCAGCTGATGATGCTTAGCTATTCAGAGGAGGAACAGCTCTTGAAAGGATGGTGAATTGGGTCTGGCTACAGCTCAACAGTTTTGAGAACAGATTTAGCCAAGAGGAAGGAAAGGATGAGTGCTCTTGATGATTTAATGAGGCAGATGGTTTATTGTTTTGAAACCGAGCTGCTACAAACTGCCATGTTTTAACTTTATGTTTAAAACTCATGTATTGTTTTGAAAGACTGGACTGTAGTTCTTGTTAGTCTGTTGCTGTAGCAATATTCTTGTTTATGTCAAATGACTGACTGCCCTTTAAAAATATATAACATTTAATTGAGATTAGATCAGTACAGTCCATCAAAAATTAAAAAGTGCTCTGTAAAAACTAATTTGCTTCGGCCATCACTTAATATGGTAGCATTACAGTCTGTCATTAGTGCCATGGATTTGAATGTACCTGAACAGAAAGATTAAAATTGCAGAATTTGTATTCCAGAATTAAATAGATGGCACACTTCACAATGTTTTGACTTTTGCATGAAATTCTTAGCTGAGGACAAACTAAAATCAACATTGAAGTAATTGTGCAGAATTATATACCTTTGCTCTTTCAGGTATCTAAAATATTTTGGGGTGTTTTGCTTGTTAAGTATATGGAAGAAAAAGAAAACCTAAGAGTCATTATCTGTTTATTCTAGACTCTGCAATGTTAATGTTCAGTGTTTTCTGGAGATTTCTAATAATATCCCTTTTATGTTAGAATAGTAAATTAATGACTCAGAGTTTCATATGCTGAATAGTGCAGTTTCATTTCAAACCTCATAAAGAGGTTTTAAATTAAAACTAAAAATATAAATATGGCCAGAATGGATTTGGATAGAAGTTAAAAATCAGGTTGGTCAAGAGGGAACACACACACAATTTATTTGTCACAGTTATAGGGGGTTCTAATGAATTTTAGTCTGGTTTTGATTTGGATTGAATCATGATTTTTCACATCTCTGTTTGCTGAAGAATTTTTCTTTAGATTCTATAAACCAGGAGAATAAACTGTGGTGCCATAGACAATAACTCAGTGAAGAAAGCTCAGTAATATATTCTTTCATAAAAGCTTAATGAACTGTTTTGTTAATGACCTTAGTTACTAGTACGGACTATGACAAATTATTCTAAAATGTCATATTGTAAGCTGCTAGTTTTTGGGTTTTTTTCTTCAAATCTAAAAACTGTCTCTATTGTAAGTGGCTTATCAAAAAGAAAACAGTGCCCTGGAAAGGGGTTGTTTCCTTCTCCTCAGCAAATAGATCTGTGACTTACAGAGGCTGTGCATCTATGGCAATGATAAATATGAACACCTGATATCATGAGAGATAGAGCATTTTAATCCTCTAGGTTACTTTAAAGGATGTTAGGATCTGCTTGAATGATTTATCTTTGCAGTGAACTTAATATAGTATAGAATCTCATGTAGGAAAATAACCTTTTATATGGTATGTACTACTTTGCAAAGAGAAAACAAAATAAAAATGCAAATGACTGTCTAGGCTGGATTTGGTGGGATCTGTCATCAATGATACTTTTACAATTGACAGGTATATTTTGGTGCAAATCAGGAAAGTATAGCTTTTGGGCTACTATGTGCACAAATATATATATTTAATACAGCATATTGCTGTAGACATAATAGTTTCTGATAATGGAAGTTTTTACATTTGACCCATAGTGCCCACCCTTGAGATGCTCATGACAGAACAATTTTTCTACACAAACATGATGCTCCATGTACTGGCTGATCTTACATCTTTAATTTTATCTGTAGTTATGATTTTCTTGTTTTCATGGATATTTTTATTGAGTAACTGAGAGTCTAAGTTTCAACAACTATCATATCTGTTGAATTCAGGAAGGATAAAGCTTGGATTTTCATGTCTAAGAAAGATAGATTTCCTTTTCTTGTGTGATGTTTCTTGAAGGTCAGTTCCATTGCACTGAACAGGGAAAGTTATAGTAGCTGAACTTTCAGGTTTTAATTTAAGTAACATAAAATGTCAATATCTGGTACAAGGATCAGCAGCGCTGAGTGGGTTCTATACTTTGGCCTTTTAAATGCTATTCTGATAGCATTCATAAGGTACAACTTAGTAACCATGATGTTGTGAAATACTATAGCTCTGACTGTCCCAAGATGCATAGTAGTAGTCACAATAAACTGGACTTGATATTCTCAGGTACAAAAATCCTCTATCTTATTGCAGATTTTTCTGCTTAAACATAATAATAATTAAAACAAAACAAAAACAACTTCTTCAATTCAGAAAAATATTTATTTGGTTATTATTTGGATGTAATTAAATTCTATGACACAGACAATTGTGGCTTTTAATGCATTTTATTAAGTGGCTAGACAAGGTCATGTTAAAGCCTACACAGCTCAGCAAAAACCATCTATAGCTAACAATACTGTGCACATAGAGTTCTAGACATGTCTTAGTTAATCCATTATTTGATTATGGGGTCTAGCTTTGTTGATGCAAAATATTTTACTGTGTCTCACAGATTTCTCTGCTGCTAATGTAGAACATTATGGCCCTTCAGGATTTTGTTAAATTACCCAAAGTAAATTATACTCTTTATTTACTAAATATGTTTCTTATTTGCTCATGTGTCCTGAAGGCAAAACGAAAGCTTGGCAATTAGAAAGGTAATTCTGTTACAGTGTTTTCTTAATTTAAGCTGCTGATTTCTAGACAAAAGGAGAGTCATCAAGCATGTGTGTAAAAAGAAAAAGTTTCAGGGATGTGTGTGAAAACATTTGCTAGGATAATGTGTCTGTATCTAGGAAACAGCTGTGATTATAGTCACAGATTTTGGTCTACTTGCATAGGACCCATTTGCACATAAATTATTTATTTAAAATATGCCTATAACATGATATTTCAATTGAATGTCATTTAAAAAAAGACTAACTTTATCTGTCATCCTTACAGATCAGATGGCAGAAGAAATTGGATTTCTTCTTTAAATTAACATCTTGCTATCAGAGATAATGTCTGTTTGTAAAAGTATTATCTGAACCTCTGTTTTAAAAAGGACTGACTCATATGCTGTAAATAATGTCTAGAAATAATTCCTCATGAAAGTAGAGAAGAAATGAGCTACATGTGAATGATGCATAAAGACTAATAGTGATGTGAAGATTGGATCTTTTCCTCTTCTACTTAAATGAAACTTCATAGTGGGTGAAAATCAGAGGAAACTAGAATCTTTATCCTTGATTGAGCCTAATTGGAATTTCTGTGTACTAGGCAGGTAGTTCTTCCAGTTTCTACTTTCTTATACTTTGACAATATTGGAAAGGTCAATATCAGCCCCCTGTACATTGTATCAGCTTTGGTTTTCCTTCTTCATTGTTCAAAGTTCAGTCATAACCTATTATTCAAATATAACACCTTGTCAAAAAGTTGGGAAGTTTGTTAAATGAGATGAAGATAAGACAGTAAGCACAGGATAAATAAACAGGCTGGGTAGGGGAACATCCGTTTCTGGAGAAAGACTTAAAAATACCATGTTTTATGTGTGTGGTCACAAATTAATGTTGGGGACTGAGAAAGATGCTTGAATAAGAGATATAGTAACAACTGATGTTAGACATGTGAAGAGGTGGTCAGTTGAGGGTGCACATGTTGACACAATATCAGCAAATGGAAAATGGGATTGCTTTGGGGAACACAGAGGGCCGATTGATTTAGATGCTAAGAAAATGTTAGAGGTGAATTGAGTTAGAAAATTAAAGTCTTGGATATCTTCACTGAGGTCAGAGCTCAGTCAATTAGAAGAAACAGTGGCAAGAGACTGTGAAGTCTATCAAGTGAATTTGTCAGGGTATGAATGCCAAGCAAGGGATTTCTGAGGGGCAGAGGATTGGTTATGGGACTATAAGAGGTTAAGGGATTATTGTATAGATGTAACAGAGAATAAAAGGAATTTTTTTTTATACCAAATATATAATTAGCTTCTGGAAATTATTGCCATGAGATATCAAGAAGGTAAGAGCTTAGTGGGATTAGACGTCTATATGGGTAATGAGAACATGTGCAGTTATGTTAGGTGGGAAAAAAATAATTAGGGCCTCATACTTTGAGACGTAAACCAAGAAGTAATGATGGGGATTTGAAGGAAATATTTTTAGAAATTATTCTGGTGGACTGAATTCTAAAGTCTAGAATTAACAGGTCCTTGATTAATGTAAATCCTAACTGCAGCTTTGGGTATATTTTGTTGAGTCAGAGGGGAAGAAAATTTGGGATTTGTTTTTTAACCTTTAGCATACTCAAATGCTCTCTTATCTGTTCTAAATTTCCTATTTTTTTTCTGATATTCAGCCCACCCACCTTTTTTTTTTTTTATATATATATATATATATAAATAAATATATATATAGAAAACATCACTCTAAAAAACCTTATTTGGTCTATCAACTTCTATGAAGTCACTGAGATAGATTTTCAACTTGAATCTATTACAATCTGGTAGTATTGGTTTCATTTCACCTGTCTTGGAGGACGTCAATGTGCTAAGATGATTTTCTGTTCAGTTACTAACTTCAAAAATTATTTAAGTCTTTCAAGTAAATAAATTCCTCTTCATAATTATATTAACTTATCAGGATAGATTTTTAGATTACAGTTCAGGATATTTTTCCTGATGCTGAATTCAGTTTGTAGTATTTCATTTGATTATTCCACTTGAAGTTCTTTATCACTTGACTATATCTCCTGCGTCACTTGAAAGCTTAAATAAACAACAACTTCCATCAGCAAGAATTGGAAAAAATCATACACTTTACAGACATTTCCATTTTCAGTTTATAATAGAAATTCACACACATTCTGCAATGGAGAAAAACATTTATAGTCAACAGCAGCAAGAAGAATTTGATGGAATTCTGGGCCACTTCCTTCTCCTGTGCCATTTAGATTAACCAAACCATTAACACCTGCTGAACCTTCAGTCATCAATCATGAGCAATCAGGTACTTGATAATTAACAGAGAGGGGGAAAACACTTCACAAGGCTAAAAATATATCTTTTTGCAGTGGCTTCGTGCATAAACTCAAATAACAACAGGGGAAATGTATAATAACAGCTCCTATGCCACTACACCTGGAAAGCAAACCTGTCAAAGCGGAAGCCAGTAGTTTAATACACAGACCTTCCACATGATTGTTACACTGTAATTCCACCCCATGGATTGTGTCATGGAGAAGATCTGAAGTTGGTTAGAAGCTTGAAGTGGAGCAAGAGAAAAAGCTGCTAGAGGACTTCTTTGAAGCCTGCTGTTCTGATGCACTTCCGTGGTCCTTGTAGTTATCAGTCTTCTTAAATGAAAGATCCATCCTGAAAAGGTCTAGTTTTGCACAGCTCTTTACTATCTGGAGATGTGCTTGGTTGGATGGGTGTTCTGAAAATGCAGGATGAATGTAAGGATCCCCATTCTGAAAAGCCTCAGAGATTAAGCTGAGGGCTGCCAAAAGATCTCTCTGAACTTGGCTTACTGAACCCACTTTGATAAAACTAGCATCTGAGTTAATGATGATGAATTTCCTATTATCTTCGCTTGTTTCTTCTGCATTTCTTGACAATGAAAAGGAGATCTAGTAAGGAGCTAAACACTCCAGCAGTTTGGTATTCAGGCATTTGTTTAGCTATTCCTCCACTGAATAGGCTGAGAGAAGCAGAATTACAAGCTTCCCAGAATCCAAAGAGTTCTATGAGAAGCAGAGAATAATTTGGAGTACCCATGAAGGTTCCACTACAGAGTATCAGGGTCACAGAATGTAGAAGGAAAATGTCTGAAAAAACTTTTCCTTAGGATCACAGACTTGTATTTCAGCATGTGACAGACAGTCATGGGGTAAATGTGGTCAGGTTTGTTGTCAGGATTCCCAAGTATTTAGAATTCAGTGTATGGGTTGAGTATGATACTGATGTGCTTCATTATTAAGTCTCAGTGGCTTTATGTTGGAGCTGCATTGCATCCTCTGCACTTCTATAATGCATATATATACCTATAATAAGTTTTATGAAAAATATTAATTTTAATCAGAAGTATATAATGGAAACATTAACCAGTTAAAACTTGTTTTTTGGGTCTATTTCAATCTTTTGTTTGAACTTGCAAAGAAGATAGTTAATGCAGACTTTCCTCACTTTTGCTCTCCCAATCTGCTTTCTCCTCCCACATCTTTCCACCCCTACCTTTAACATGCATATTGCAGATGAAAACAGCAGAATAGAAGGCTGGAAAACATACTGATCCATTATCCATGCATATTTCATGAATTTTCCTAATTTCCTGCAGTTATGGCTTAACTAGGTAATTATTTCACCCTCTGTCATTGAACGTGATTTCTTAGTTTTTCCTCTGTGGCCAGTGAATATCCTTTCCATTACTATGTAAATACAAAAAATAAAATCAATCAGGTTTTCAAGGTAAATGGGCTACATGAGACCTTTTCAATGCTGGCCATGCTGGGGATTGAAAATGAGTTATTGTTCTTTGGATGTGTGTGGTATTCTAGAGACAGCCACTGTTCTCCTGCTATTTGGTTTCAGAAGGAAAAGACCTTCCTTTTCATACATTAGACTGTTGATATTAATTGTTGCTTCCCATACTAAATCATGTCAATCTTCTTTTTGGATTATATTATACTTCTATCATTTTACTAATTTAGTTCTGATTTTAAAATACGTTCTGAAGCCTGGTATGTCAAATACTTTCTTCTGAGCTTCTCCCTTCCCTGCTCATGCAGTTATTGACAAGCAAGTGTCAGAGACATCCCTGAGTTTCATGGAAGTTGTAATTGCTTGGAAAAAAAAAGGGTCCTGTTCACAATCCCTCTTCTTCAGCTTCTTGACTTCTTCCTGAAAGAAAAGGTTGTGTTTAAAAAGTTAAACTTTAAGACTTGGAGCTCATACTTTAGTAAGAAACTGAAGGTCCTGTGATGACATAGGTCATGAAAAATATGAAGGAACCCACAGTTATTATTGTAAGGAGAGCACACAGCAAATTATGCTTAATTTGCTTCCAGAACAACTTAGTTCATAGAAAGACAGTAGAGGATAACAAAATCAGTGCTAGGGGTAAATTGTCACGACACAGATTATTTTTCAGTATCTTAGACCATGTGTAGTAACTTTGTGAGTTGCTGTTATGAAATTTTTGACTTCTAATATAATATTTGATGTCAGAATTTCCCAGAAACATCATAATTGTTCTCTCAACTTTAGTTCATTTTTATAATCATAGTGTTGAAAATATTAATAAATCAGTATTGTGCACAAATTCTTCCTTGTTTGAAAATAATGGAACTTTAAAGAGCATTTAATTGCAGATTGTGTTTTGGTGCTTTTTTAGACAACATTTAGTATCTGTGAATGGCCAAAGGTGCCAGAACTACTTGTGTGATTTCAAATGAGTGACTTTAATTAGGAACAAGCTCTTAAAGGTCAATATCTTTTATTCCAGGATCTAGCTGTGTGGCACACACACAGTGCAATGGTTTATCTCTAAATATCAAGGGGGAGAAGCGAGGGGTCACATCTTCTGTGCCTGTAAGGTAGTTCTGATGACTTCTGCAAAAGCATTTGCAAGAGAGAGGCAGGCAGGATTTACCTTTTGCTTCTGTGTGTTTTCCCCTCAGATTCTTCTCTGCTTTACTCTACAGAGCTGTTCTGTTCACATACACAAAATAAGAATGGGCATTGTCATGGTTAATTTAGTGTTGAAATTGACCCCCTGAAGCAAATGTCCAGTTTGAACCACCAAACCTTTATTTTGGTATTATGTGCACCAGTGACTCTATTTATTTTACATAAATGCAAATTTAACAAGGATTTAGTAAAGAAGGATTTAGTTAGAATAAAGATGCCTCTTGGAGACTTGGTGATAGCTGATGCAGCTTGTTGCACTTGGCAGGTAGCTTTGATAGATGTTTCCAATGGTAGCTTAGCTTGGAGAGGAAGGTCTTTGTGTTCCTCCTTTTCTACCAAATCCAGTAATACATCATTTGTGAATGGTACAACCTAAAGGATCTTACATTAATGGCTTCAGCAAAACCAAACAAACCTCAGATCATAATTTTACACATAGCTCTTCTCGACCAAGGTGACTGCTTGCTCAAAGAGAAATCACAGCTAACTCCTTTCAAAGCATCATGAAATTGTTCAGCTTCTCCTGCAAAAAGGAAGGTTCAAACATATACCTTGGCACACCATCAGTACCTGGAAACTGTTGAAAATATGGCAATTTTTCATCTTTTTTTCCTACAGCCTAATGCACAAAACTTCCCTGCTCCAGCTTTTCTCCCATTTTCAGTTCCCTCCACAGACTGTAATGTTGAATGTTGGCTTCACATAATAACAGAATGTTAGGGGTTGGAAGGGACCTAGAAGAACATCCAGTCCAAACCCCTGCCAGAGCAGGATCACCTAGACCAAGTCACCCAGGAAAAAATCCAGGCAGGTCTTAAGTGTTTCCAGAGATGGAGACTCCACAACCTCCCTGGGCAGCCCATTCCAGAGCTCTGGCACCCTCACTGTGAAAAAAATTTTCCTTGTGTTGACCCTAAACCTCTTGTGCGCTAACTTGCTTCCATTGCCTCTTGTCCTGTCATTAGATGACATTGAGAAGAGTCTGGCTCCATCCCTACACTCACCCTTAACATATTTATAAACATTAATGAGGTCCCCCCTCAGTCACCTCTTCTCCAGGCTAAAGAGCCCCAGCTCTCTCAACCTCTCCTCAGAAGGGAGATGCTACACTCCATCATCTTGATGGACCTGTGCTGGACTCTCTCCAGTAAATCTCTGTCTTTCCTGAACTGGGGTGCCCAAAACTGGTCACAGTACTCGAGGTGGGGTCTCACCAGTGCAGAGTAGATGGGGAGGAGAACCTCGACCTCCTGGCAACACTCCTCCTAATGCATCCCAGGATGCCATTGGCCTTCTTGGCCTCAAGGGCACATTGTTGGCTCATGGCCATCCCCCTGTCCACCAGGACCCCCAGGTCTCTTTCTCCAGAGCTGCTCT
>JAOEGS010015334.1:155025-165615 GCA_025447755.1 Corythornis vintsioides
CTCCAGACTTCATCTGTGGTCTTGGAGACCTGGGACTCCTGGTAGCTGACCTTAGAAGTAAAGACCGAGGCAAAGGTAGCTTTCTTTAACTTCCATTTAGATCTGATTTTGCTCACCCTTTTCCTCCGTGAATCAATCAAGTCATGTTCTCATTTGGGAATGCTAATGCTCAGCTTTCCACTGAAGTGACTTGAGACAGTGTGACAATTCTATTTAGCTTATGGTAAATATTTCAGCAAGAAAAACAAAATAAAAAAATTCCTTGCCTTGCAGCTTAACTGTCAAAGCAGATGCAGCTGTGTAAAATGGATTTGAAATCCTCTTTTTTTTTCTCTTTAAATATTTTCATTTCTGGCTTTACATTGTTCCCTGGTTGTTTAAAGCTACTTTGGACTTCTAGCACCTCTGTTAAATATTAAGAAATCTTAGTCACAAAACTAAACTATAGAATGTAAATATCTTTGGTTTCTTTTAAAAGCTATCACAGAGCTTGAAGTGGCCAATGGGACTTTTAAAATCCTGCCGAATTGCATGTTCCCTTAAGTGAGGCTAAAGTCTGCAGAAGAGAGTCATGGAGCATTTAAAAAGCCAACTACTAAAATGTTAATTATCTGAACATCAACATTTTTACTTAGGGTCATTTTTCAGTTTTAACTTCCCACAGCAAAGTAAATTTAGGAGTGACTGTGGTGCTAAATGGCAATCTGAATCTCATTAGGTATTTCTTAATGAGGGAATACAGTTTTTGATACAAATATCTCGACATTGTGCAGGATTGTGGTGGGTTGACCCTGGCTAGATGCCAAGTGCCTGCCAAAGCTGCATTATCATTCCCTTCCTCAGCTGAATGGGGAGAGAAAATATAAGAAAAATTTCATGGGGATATATATATATATATAATATATTACAAACAGAGAGATCATTTACAAGTTACCATCATGGGCAAAAAATATACTTGACCTGGGGAAAAAAATAATTTGGATTATAACAAATCAAATCAGACTAGGATTATGAGAAATAAAAATACATATATGAAGAACACCTCTCCCCATCTCTTCCCTTTTTCCTAGACTTATCTTTACTCATGATTTTCTCTACCTCTTCTCCCATAGTGGTACAGGGGGATTGAGAATGGGGACTGTGGTCAGTACATCACACATTATCTTTGTTGCTCCTTCCTCCTTAGGGGGAGGACTCATCATAGTCTTCCCCTGCTTCAGTGCAGGGTCCTTCCCAGATGTGACAGTTCCTCATGAACTTTTCAATGTGAGTTCTTCCCATGGGCTGCAGTTCTTAATTAACTGCTCCAGTCCCTTCCACAGGGTGTAGTCTTTCAGGAGCAGACTGCTCCAGTGTGGGTCTCCTGACGGGTCACAGATCCTGCCAGCAAATGTGCCCCATTGTGAGCTCCTCTCATCATGGGTCCACAGGTCCTACCAGAAGCCTGCTCCAGCATGGACTTCCCACAGGGTCACAGTCTCCTTTGGGCATCCACCTGTTCCAGTATGGGGTCCTCCATGAGTTCCAGGTGGATCTGCTCCACTGTTAACTAGAAAAATACGCTGATGTGACATTAAGATTTTTAAATGGCAGATGCAAAGTTGAAATTAAGTTGGGGATCCACAGTGCACAAGAGTCAGTTGAAGCAGAAAACTATTCACGATATGATTATTTTTGGTCTAGCATGCCTTATTTGTCCACTGCCTGGATTAAGGTTAAACATGCACTGAAAATACCTTCATACAGCAAAACAATTATGATAGGATTAGTGATATCTTCCGGAAACAAATAAGGTCACATAATGATGAGAAAGGAACATTTGGCATGGTAATTAGTATTTGCATCTGCTGCTTACTTTGAACAAAGATTTGTAAGCTTCATGGCCTAGCACCATTCTGCTAGAATTTGGAGAAGAAGAAGATAGTGAGTTGGTTCTAGGGAATTCTTCCATCTGTAAAAAAATCACCTCAGAAGGAGACTATGGTAAGATCTTTGAAAATTCAAAGATGAAGGATTCGTGAATAAAAGAAGAGGGTGGCACCTTAGCAATGCATATGGGAAGTGGTAGTACAGGTAGATAATTTTGTATTTCATTCAGATAGTAGTAAAAACCACTAAAAGAAAACAGAGTTGACAGGGTACATGAGATTAATGAGAAAAATTGACTTTTTGAGCAGCATTTTGAGTGGATTTCCATGGTGTAAAATGGAGGAGGTCAGGGCTGACAAGAGAAGATTGAAATATGTTAGATATGTAGCCAAGGTGCTAATTTCATCTGTTTGGACACACAAGAGAGCTTTCCCTTGAGAAAAATGGGGTAGGAAGATGGAGTGAGATTAAAATATCTCAGTGATTTGAGGACCAGGGAAAGATCCACATTAAAGGTGGTACCTGGGTTTGAATTACAAATGAGATGTTAATGGTATATATAAAGAATGAAAAATTATTTAGGGCAGCAAGGTGGAAATTAAATGCTTTGATTTGTTCATGTTGACTGTAAACTGATACCTGGCAACCTACAAAGGAGTATCACTACAAAGTTCACAGTGGGAAACTTTGTTTAGTGTAGTGTCAATGTTTAGTGCAAATTATGTCAGTGAAATTATTTATTTATAAAAAAAAAAAAAAAAATCTTTTAAAAAGAATAAAAATAAAAATCTTACTCCTTTAAAGTAACAAAAACCACTGTCTATGGAGTTAATCTCACAGGGTGTGCTGTAGGCAGATGTATACCCACATTTTTTTCATATATTCCAGTTTTGGAGAGGCAATTATCTTTCTTTCCGATAAGCATATGTGAATGAGAGTATTACTTAAAATTCTTTGATACTATGCTTTGATTTTTAGTTTCTGCCCAATATTCAGTTGAGATCAGCAGCTGTCTCAAATATTTTCAAATACGATTATAGATGGGAAAATACAGTATAAAATAACATATAATTATGGAAGCTTTCAATAGAAAATACTGCAGGGTAGCTAAGACCTCCTCGAAGCTTCTTAGTTTTAATTGGGATACCTACAGATTAATTTAGATATGTCAGTACCATATTTTGCTTTGTTTTCTAGAAGTTTAAGTTCTCTAAAGAGTCTCATAAGAGTGCCAGTATGGGACAAAATTACTTTTGAACTTGAGGTAAATGTGTGTTACACTGACAACTTCATCAGTGGGTTTAGGTCAGTTTACTGTTTGTAGGCGTCAAGATTATTGAAAGCATAAAAGTAATATAAAAAAAAACCTCTCTAGTTTGTTTTTTTTTTTCCACATTATAAATACCGTTATTTCGATAAATTCACTTAAGCAGAAATTTTCCCAGTGTAAGAAGAGTAACCAATCTGTTGACTTGTCAAGGATGGTGTCCTATGTTGCCACTGTTTTGAGGTATATGTCATTGTATATGATGATATAGTAACAGGAAGAAAAAATGATAGAGCTTTCATCTTGCATTGAACGGGTTAGAAATGAAAATTCTGAACTGACAGTTCTAGGCTTACATTGTATCTATAATTATTCACATTTCTCCTATATATCTTAAGGTTCAATTTCAGTCTTTTTGGGACAAGTGCTACAACAAAGTCAGATGTGCAAAGCTCTGAAAGAGCCAAGGTATTTTTAACAAGAATACTGAGCAGCAGATGTATAATGGTGTCTAACTCTCAGTTGTGTAACTGAGCTAACACCTTATGTACAAGAGCAAAATCACCATCTCCATATTTACTAAGGACATGAGACAGCCTGAAGTTCTTAACCTTAAATCTGTAATTGGATTTTTGCTTATTTTTAAAGGAGACCAAGGTTTTTGGTTTGGGTTTTTTTTGTGTTTTTTTTGTTTGTTTGTTTGTTTGTTTGGTTTTTGGTTTTTGTTTTTGTGTTTTTAATATATGTAAAATGTCTATGTTCAAGAAGTACTAAGTGCAAACAAACTGCAAGAATTTGAATAACCTGAAAGGAAGCAGCAGAGCAAGCTCCTTGTCAGCAAAATGAGGCACATGTTATCGGGGGTGGAAAAACAGGATTGCAGAGCCACAACCTAACCAGCCAAACAGGTCACATTTACTTCAGTTAAATTGTACATGACACCAATCTAAATCCAGAATTCCAGTCATAGAAATATGAATTCACTTGATGCTTGTAAACATCTTGATACAACATTAGTGCCATGCAACAGGAAAACACTTTAAAGATATACTTGATGACAGCCTAATGTGAATTAGAATACGTTATGCCCTAACACATAGCTATAGTAATCAATTTGGCTATAATTGGACATCTGCTATTGACAGTAAAACACTAGTGACTTTTGAGTACCAGCTCTGCACCTCTTCTCTTAGTGTCTTAGAAAGAAAAAATCCCACATGAAACGTTTTAGATTTTCTGAGCCACTGAATCACAAGACCTGTTTGTGTACTGTGCAATTAGTGGTGTCCCTTTCCAACATATGTTATAATTAATATTTATACTCTGTTAAAAAGCTTTAACTTGCTATAGCTTGCATCAATGGTACTTATTTCTCACCCAGCCTAGGAACATTGTGATCCCTTTAAAATGGCATATATGTGATGATATCACATACCGTGAACTTACTATCTTAAAATCTATGATTTAAAAAAAAATCCAAGAGCTTGCTAAAAGCTCCACATTAAAAGCCATGCACATTTTAGTATCATTCAGCCTATAGTTAAAGGCTGGTATCTTTTATTAAAGCATTTTCTATTTTATGATGGCCTAAAGGACGTTTTCAAATTAAAAATGGGTCAAATGCTAGAGACCTTGCTCAGGATTTGAGAAAATCCTGTTTATTGTGTGCTTTGTTGGCATTATTTTTTTTTTTTTGGGGCCCATCTTTCAGCTAGCACAGAGGCAATTATTGTCATTTGTGTAAGCTAATAGTCTGCTTAAGTTTTGATTTTTAATGCTCTATGATGTTGCAGTATTTCAGCTGCAAAACTACAGATGCCCATTTAATATATTTTTTTTAAGTCCACAGAACAAAAATAAATAAATTTAATTAAATACAGAAATATAAGTAATTAAATATACACTTTTATATTTGATGAGGATTTTTTTAAGTCTTTTTTTATTTAATGCATATTTTGCAGGGTGTAAGAGGCACAAGTTGTTCTGGTGTTATGCATATAATTGAACAAAGTTTTTATTGAGAAAATACTTGAGCTTAAAGTTACCAGAAGAGTCATAATTGCATGGGACAGTTTTCCTTTGGTTCCATGTAGCTGTTCAAAGTACAATCAAATTATGTAATACGTATAAGATAATGTAAAGTTGTGAAATAATAATAAGCTATTAAATATGTTGTGATCAACAGTTACATGTGGTAAAACTATGCTGCTGCAGCAGGGGAGTAGAAAAATACGTGGAAGGTAAAACCTTTCAGCATTGCAACATCCATTGTAATCTTTATTTGAGTAATCAAATGTTTAGTATGTACTACAGTCTTCAAGGAAGCAGCATATTTATTTTTCTTGATTTTTTTTTTTTTTTTTTTGTGTTCTTTTGGGCTCTTCTATTTGCAAATAAGTTCCCGGGTTTGAGGGCCATTGGGGTGACTCTTTGCAACCACCTGTACATCTGAAATGTGGGTCATATTTTCTATATTATTTTAATAGTCTGACCTTAGTGAAATGCACTTATGTAATGATAATATGGACAGCAGTAACATGAATAATTTGGAATTACATTTATATAATTACTTTTAGTGGCAATAAAGCTGTGATGCCTTCAGTCTTTAGCTGAGTTCTGCAGTTTGAGCACATGTGATTCAGTACAAGCAGCCAGCCAGCCAGTATGCCAGCAAAATCTGACTTCTGAGTTGTTTGTTTATTGTTGGTGTGGTTTGTTGTTTTGGGTTTTTTTATACATGAAAAATGATATTCTCCATTATGCTCCTTGTAGCTATACTGGTTTTCCATACACTCGCATGCATTGAATCTTATTGGGCTACATGCTGGCTTTGATCATTTCATGCAATGCAAATTTAATTTAGGAAGGAAAAGCACTTGGGTAATGCAGCAGGACTCTAATCAATGTGTGGATCATGCAGAGAATTCCTGAAAGCACTAGAAAGGTGACCCCTCAGGTGTTGTGCTGTTTCCTGTACTCACCCTTAAGGCTGGAGGCATGAAAGGGGACATGACAGTGTATTTTGTCTGTGCTTCTTTCACATACCAGTTTAGGGACTGTAGCCAGATGATACATATTAGTGTCCTTCAGTCTTATCTAAATAATGTCAGGGTGTAGAATGCTGCAGAGTTTCCTTTGATAACTTTCCACTTGGCCATTAGCATGCCAAGAAAATGAGACCTCTATTTTTTTTCCTTTTCTGAATAATCAACATTTGCTTAACATATTAAGGATGGACAGAAAAGTGATGGGTCCCTTTTGCATATTTTTTGGGGTTGCACTGAAAGCAAAACTTGCAAGAACTTGTGCTTGCAATACTGTCACTCTATTTGAAAGAGAGTACAGATTCGGTCATGCTGCCAAGACTTTGAATGTTTTACAGGACCAGCCTCTGAGCTTTCTAGAACTCATCTGTAGTTACTTTTTTATAATGATTCATTCCTGTATGTAAAATAAACAAACAAAAAAAACCCAAACCACCAAATATATAGTTCTAACCTTGCTGCTGATTAGAATTTTTATCAGAAATAAATGTGGGCCATTACAATGCTCATTACCCATCCTGTTGCTTATATAATCTTGTATCTCATAGCGTAGGTCAAAAAGAGAATGCTTGTGATTTAGATGGATTTTATATCACACTAATTTATAGTACAAGGAGCATTACTTAGTATGGCCTGACAGAGCCCTGCAAATTGTTCCATATGGCATCACTGTCTTTTAGATCAGATATCTGTTTTCAATTTGCGTAGTGGATACCTCATCTAAATTTATTGCATTGGAGACAAGTGAGTCAGACATTATCGTGACTCTACAGGCTGCATGTCTCTGCCTACTGGTTTAGAGGGAACATAAATTATTTTGCCATTATTAATCCTATCTTGAGACACTAAACATGATTTCATTCAACTGAAAACATTACAAGCAATTTGGTGCATTCGGTTTACTTAAATTTTTGTGGATATACTGGATAATATGTTGCATATAGAACACAACAGCCTTCTTTGCTCATTTTTGTTATAATCTGGATTTGAATGTGTCACTGTCACGGCAGAAACAACAGCTTAAAGAAAAAAATAAACTATTTTATGTCCTTAACTATAATCCCAGACACTTCAGATCAGAACTCTGTTTTGGGTCCAATTCTGCTAGTACCAAATTCTGCTGAGGTCTCTTCTGCAGCATGTCTTTCTCCTCCTCATCTAAAGATCTGCTGTATTCAACTTTCAACCCATGTACTGAAGCTAAATTCTTGCTAGCCACCTTTTGTACAATTTACATTCCCTTTAACCTAAGAATATTTATTTTTCAGTAATTTGTCCTTCATACCTACACACTCTACAAAACTGTCTGCTCAGCTTCTCCTCCTGTCTTTATCTGTACAAATGAGGAAGGAGCAGTGTTTATTCTTTTTGTCTTCAACCCTTCTGCTCTTTGGTGCAACATATCCGAAAGCTACTGATAATGGCTACCTTTTAATAGATGTGTGTGAAATGTCTTTCCCTGTCATAAAAATTCTGTTTTAACAATGTGCTTCCTGGGAGGTCTGTTAATCCAACTGTAATCCGATAGAAGAGCCAAAATAATACCCTGCACTTGGAACATTTTCATTCTTCAGGTGACTTAGAGCTTTATTGGTATAAACTGTATTCTTTTAATTAAGTGCTGATTATTGTCGGGCAGGGGGGTTGGACTAGATGATCTTCTAGGTCCCTTCCAACCCCTAATATCTATGAATCTATGACTATGTCATATAATATACTATGCTCAATGTCAAGCACTTTTTCAGCATGCAGTGGTTAGATGAGCCTAAAATGCTTCAGAGATGAAACTCAGCCATTCAAAGCTCAAGTAAAAGTGTCTTTTTACAGGGTCAATGCCTAAGCTGTTTCTGAAAAAAACTTAAAATATTTCCCACCTAAACTAATACAGGCAGTTGAACCACTTTATTTTATTTTACTTTGAATTTGCAATAATATTCTCTTCTGAATTCTGAAATTTTGTTATCTGACATTTCATTTCATTTTTCAACTAAGATGATTACATATCAGCTTGATATTCTAAAAAGCACTTTTACTTAACAGCTATTTAAAATTAAATTCAGTGAACATTTTAAAGTTTCTATTCCTACTTGTGCTGTATGTTTCGATATTTCCCTTGCATTTTAGTTGGAATTACTTTTCAATGTTTCTGTTTGAAATTAGCTCAAAGCATTTTGCACAGCAAGCATGAATTCACTTTTTATATCTGTCTTTGGTTGGGGGAAAACTGCTTTCATCAAAATTTAATATATAATTGTAGTTGTTGACAGATTTGTTAGATATTTGAAAGAATCCCCCCAAACTGTATGTATATCCTGACAGACTAGGAGGTGATTTTTCAGTGCTTTTGAGATATTCTTTAGAAGGTTTCTCTTGTTGACTTTTTTTGAGAAATAGAGCAATAATTTGAGGGCATTGTTTGATTTACACATTAAAATGGTAGACATGTCTAGTTAGAAGTAATAATATTTTTCTATAGCAACAAAGTTCTAAGAATACAGGCAAAAAATGTTTGTAAATAATATTCATTACCCAGAGCTCTTCTGTTCATGAATGCATGAATATTTATAAATTATAGCATTTAGTCTAATAAAATGTATTTGACTCTACCTACAAACCTATTTTTGTTTCCGTAGATAGATGCAGGATGTGGTTGTATATCAGTATTCTGCTGTAAATATATAGCAGTGTTTTATCTTTATATGTTAGTATATTAGTTGGTTGTGGGTACAGAAATTGATCGATGGATGCATAAATAGTCTCATTGTTTGTTTTTGTTTGGGGTTTTTTTGGCTTAATTTTTCTCTCTCGTAGTAAGAAAAGATTATTTTCCCCTTTATAGGCCCTCTTTATCTTTTAGTTGGTAGTCTGACATTAGACAGGTAGATTACGTGACAATTATTTTAGACACTTGTGCATATTTCATTCTTTTTCATATTTTAGCCTTGTATATCCAGCTTTGATCCCCATCACATTCTTATGCATTTGCCTAGGGAATTATTAGATTTATAATAGTCTGTGTCTGGTTTCAGATCAAGCAGTTTGCTTTTATAAGAAGATAGAGTCAGAAGTTTAATGCAGTATTGAAAAGCTCACATATTGAAATTCTGGCTACTTTAAGGTACAACTTATGCATTTATCATAAAAACAGAACATTGGATAGCAAGGTGTCATGTAAATGTTTTACTGACATCTCTTTTGGATAGACATATCAAAGATTTATAAGTAACAAAGCCAGGAATTAGTTATGTAGGTCACCCAAGTGAGTGCCTTTGTAACAATATAATCACACTTTTAGCATATGCCACAAATATTATGAGAGAAAATAACAGTATTAACTATGGATTTAGGGATACTTTTTTTTTGTTGCTATTTCCTTATCTAGTCACTTGCACAGACAGGTTTCCTTAGTAACATGAATCTATTTGTTCTAGTCTCAAAGGATGAAAACAATTTAAATTTACTAAATTCAAGAGAACCCTTTAAAATACTATAGAAAACCTTTTCTGTAAACAACAACATGATGATTAATAAGATCTCATATCTTGGAGCTACTTATGCTTGGACATCAAGGTTGCATGGCCCTCAGAGAGTGGTACTGCACTCTGGAGTGGACCATCTACTGCCTTAATATTATGTGGCTGTGATTTGCCCAGGAACAAACATTATTCCACCTGACTATTATATTTTACATGCTGAAAAGTAAGTCTGTTTTTTTTTTTTTTTATTTCAGATATAAGCAAAATAATGAAGATAACATAGATTATAAGGTATGACTGTGGGCTATGTAAGCTCAGATATTACCCTGGGTCAGTGTTTGATTGAAGCTGGGGTGCCCCAGCTACAATTCCATGATGAACCCTTGGACTGAGCTGGGGAAATCCATCTTTAGCAAAAAGATGGATTTTTTATATTTGAAGATATAGTAACTAAAGCCTAAATGATTGTATCATATGCACAGGGAAGAGTCATCAGGTATATTTTTTCAGACTGGAATTTCAGTTTTGGGAGAAGGAAGTTGTCTCTCAGAGACATTTTCAAGAGCATGCATTCCAAAACTGTTCATTTAACAGTGTGAGATTGATGAAGTTGTTTCATTGTGCAATGTTTTGCATCTTCCTGTGAAGGACTGACTATCAACTAGCATTAAATATATGATAATGGCCTAGTGAAATCAATGCTCTGCTTTAGTACTCAGAACCAGTGAGTGAATAGTACAGAGTTAATTTTCTTATGCGTATCCCAGCTGTTTATGTACTTGGGACCGACGTGCTATCGAGGTAGGAAAGTTTTAGTACATATTTTTGAGGTTGGAAAATTCATAGAATCATAGAATGTTAGGGCTGGAAGGGACCTCCAAAGGTCATCTAGTCCAGCCCCCCTGCAGTGAGCAGGGACACCCTCAACTAGACC
>JAOEGS010015334.1:165715-200738 GCA_025447755.1 Corythornis vintsioides
AGCTTGGCTGTGAGGATCCCATGGGATACAGTATCAAAAGCCTTGCTGAAGTCAAGGTATATCACATCCACTGCACTCAAGGAAAGAGCTCTTTGTAACATGCAATTTGTGGCAGATTCTCTATAGGCTGTCTTGTATATATGATTCATATTATTTTGAGGAGTCAGCTTTATCCATGGAGGTTCAAATACCTGGGTAGTGACCATCTTGTAGGAGACACCATCTGAACTGGTTGTTGCTGGCAGTTTTGTTGGCTCACCCAGCACTGAATGAGCAGCTTCAGTAATTCAGATGCAGTGTTCTCTGTCACTTTGGAAATACGAATTTTGTAAATGAAGGCAGAGGTATATTTATGTAGTCAAGTGTTCTTCTTGGTCGGAAGTAAATAAAAGTCTGATGGGATGGGTTTACCAATATCTGCAAGGTCAAGTTAATCTATTTTTTGAGTCAAAAGAGTGAAAAAATATATAGATATGAGAAATAATCTTTCCAGATATGTGCTTGTATTCTGGTTTTGTTCATTTCATGGAAAAAAAAAAATAAATATCAGGCTTTGTTTTTCCTTTATATATTTGCCCACTGTTTTCCTTCATTTTTTTCTTTTTTCTTTTCAGGAAATAAAAGTGTAGAAGGAAGGTGAACTGAAAGAGAGTTAGAAAAAGCTGCCAATAATCCTAGAATGGAAAATAAAGAAATGGATGTTTGTGGTTTTCAGAAATCAAAATTGCTAAACCTCTTATTTAGGCACTTTTAAATACAAAATTGTATATTAAAATAAAAATGAAAAATATAAATTCTGAAGAAAAATACCTCTTTTCAATAGAGAAGTATTTATCCATTTGCAGATATATTTATGGGCATAAATTTAAGGATGTAAATTATAGTCAGACATATATGGACAGAGTGGAAGGTTGAGAAGCACATGTAGTATTTATTTTTGTTCCCTCTGAGATGAGGAATAATGCTGCATTTTTACATTTTCTGTTCTAGTATGCTTGCTGTGGCTTAACCCCAGACAGCAACTAAACTTCACTCAGTCACTTGCTCACTCCCCCACAGTGGGATGGAGAGAACTTAAAGAACAGAAGTGAGAAAACTCATGAGTTAAAATAAACACAGTTTATTAGGTAAAGCAAAAGCTGTGCATATAAGCAAAGCAAACCAAGGGATTCATTCACTACTTATCTGCAGGCAGGTGTTCAGCCATCTCCAGGCAATCAAGGCTCCATCATACGTAGCTTGGGAAGATAAACATCATTATTCCAAATGTCCTCCCCACCTCCTTCTTCTCCCACCATCTTTATATGCTGTCATATGGTCTAAAACATGCCTTTGGTGGATGGGGGTCATCTGTCCTCACTGTGTCACGTCATAACTCCTTGTGCATCCGCAGCATACTCACTGGTGTTGTAGGGTGAGAAGCAGAAAGGCCTTGACTCCATGTAAGCACTGCTCAGCAGTAATGAAAACATCTCTTTATTATCAACACTGTTTACAGCACAAATCCAAAGCATAGCCCCATACCAGCTACTGTGAAGAAAATTGCTCCAGACAAAATCCTCATAATGTTATTGCTGTTTGGATTTTGTTCATTAAATGTTTCTGGGAACTTGTGGGGCTTCTGTTTTCCACATGAATTAATGTGATTTGAGCCTCTACATCTCTGAGCAACATCTAATTATGCCTTGCCTTTTCTCAGTATTTCTGCTACACCAATCATCAGTGAAACAGTTACAACATAGAAATATAAATTGTCATCCTTGAGGCTCTATTGTTAACACCTTTCTGTTACCGGCTTGCCATGGTTTCACAGTTAACATCTCACCTCTTTCTGTAGAAGACAACATGACATTACAGCTTTGGGTCTGGCAAAAATGGTAGAGTTTATCATAGGCAAATCTGATTCATGCACTTAAAGCAGTAGCTAAAAAATTCATTGCCAAAGATAGATCAGGCCCCATTCTATACTATCATTGCCATATGTTAAGAAGGACTTAATATGCATAGAGGGCAAAGGTACAAAATTATTTTAGGCTAAATACTGCAGAAATATGGCTTCCTTTTCTAGAGGCATTTGTTCCAATTATTTGTTTGTTTGTTTTTTGGACCCCAGTGATTCAACTACACAGGCCAGTTGCTGGGGTAGCAAAGGCTGAAGTCTCCTGTGGGCAGATGTGGCGAGGGATCAAGCCCATACAATATCAGGAAGGCTGGTGGTGAAATGAGTACAGAATGAGAATGGACACTAGCTTTTATTGAAATATTTTTGCCATGAAGGTAGCCCAAATAGACCACAGACCTGTTCCCATATGGGGAAAGAAAATGTTTGGGGTTTTTTTTCTTTTTCAGAAAGGAGATTTTAACAAATCATTAGAGCAGAGTAAAAATTTAGATTGACAGAGTGTCAGGATAATTATACACAAATTGGTTTTGTTTAAATATGTTAAGCACCATTTTTCCTTTTTCCTTGTTAAAGATTGACTTGAGTGCTAGGTTGCAGCAGTTTTCCTTAATTGCTTTAATCCTTGGCCTTAAGAAAATGAATACTTTAAATTTACACTTGTTAAGTACACTGCTAATGAAGAAAAGGCTTTAGCAATCTTTGGCAGACCAAAACTAAATGTAAAAAAAAGAGAAAGCAAAGAGAAAAAAGAGAGGGAGAAGCTAATCACCAAACCATTCTGTTAATGCTTATTTTAATCATCCCGCCTGCCCTTCTTGGCAGACAGAGCCATTAGGCTGCAGAGGCAGGAGGTGAGCTATCACCATCAAATGGCGTTGATGTTGAGAATTGGTCCCAGGAGTACAATTTAACTTGTCAGTTTATATAGACATAAAGCTTCATTGTTGTGCACAGACACA
Organism: Corythornis vintsioides; assembly: GCA_025447755.1. Taxonomy (NCBI): domain Eukaryota; kingdom Metazoa; phylum Chordata; class Aves; order Coraciiformes; family Alcedinidae; genus Corythornis; species Corythornis vintsioides. The sequence continues at coordinate 168,578 of JAOEGS010015334.1, forward strand.
ACTGGCTTTTTAAAAGTCTATTTCCCTCCTGATGATGTGAGAATCTGCTCCCCTCTTTCCTACTGTTCTCAAATTTATGAGTTAGCATTTATAACCCTGCACAGGGTTTATGTGGTACTGCAGGGGCAGGTGGGATTCAGCAGTGCAATGAGCAGACCACAGTGACCACAGTTTCCAACTTTGAACCACAAGATACCTGTCAGAGTGATGGGAGTAAGGGGTTTTAACTCCTACACTGGGTGATGTCTTTTTGCAGTGAGCTTTAAAATGCAAAAGTCTTCACTTTTGCATCTGTCAGTCTATCACTGCAAAGTCCTCAGAATTATTAATTCTCTGTGAAATCAAGTGTATGTTTTAAAATACATAGTATGCTCAGGAGAAGAGAGGAGCTGAACGGTGTTTCCTGGGGTGGCAAAAATGAAACATCTACAGAATTTTGTTAATTACCAATAATGTATGATCTGTTTTCAAAAACAGCTTGTGTTGCTGTTTTCCATGTATAGGAAATTTTTAGAAGTTGTATAAGAAAATCCAACTAAACATTTATATCTCCTTTTTTCCCTACGTAAAAGACTGTGTACTGGCAACTTGCTTCTAGGGATTGTAATCTTTTTGGAAGTGGGAAGGTACTGCAATAAATAGACTTTTTGATGGAAGGCCTATTTTCAGCTTTTTTTTTTTTTTTCTTGAACAATCACTTTCTTCTTCCTATTTGTAAGACGTAAGTCTGTTCTCATTCATTACATTAGTACCTTTGAAGTGGCAAAAGCACACAACTGCCAGATCATGTACAGCATAAGAGTAATACAGGGTTTTCTTCAGAAGAAGCATGATTATGAGAAGTAATTGAGATTAGCTCCCCAGGAGAAGGGACTGTACTCTCCTGTTTTGTTTTTTTTTCTCAGTAAAATAGTTGCACTTAGTACATTTATGAGTAGACTCTAAATACTAACATACTTTCTTCCCATAGCCCTGCCATTTCGGTGGCAGTATTATTGAAGAAATAACACTACATAAAGCTGCATAAACACTTAAGGTCTTAGGTGTCTGCTTCCACTGGCATTCTTTTTTATTTGAAGATAATTTCATTTCACACATCTGAAATGTTTGGTTATGGAGAGCACTTTTAAGTATGTTAATTAAGTTTCCTACCAGGTCTGTGAGTACTTTAAATAATAGTATTTGCAGGTGTGATGCAGAGAGATGAAGAGACATTGTGAAGGTATGGAGTGAATCAGGTTAAAAATTCTGAGTGCAGATACATCCATGAATCTCTGAACATGCTAAATGAGAGAAGTGGATTATCACCTATCTAGATCTACAGAGAGTAATCCAACATGTGAAGTAGAATCATAGAATCATAGAATGTTTAGGACCAGAAGGGACCTCTAAAGGTCATCTAGTCCAACCCCCCTTCAGTGAGCAGGGACACCCTTAAGTAGACCAGGCTGCTCAGAGCCTTGTCCAACATCACCTGGAATACCTCCAGAGATGATGTCCCAACCACCTCCCTGGGGAGTCTATTCCACTGTTCTACCACCCTCAAGGTAAAGTACTTCTTCCTACTATCCAGTCTAAATCTTCTCTAATTTAAACCCATTACCCCTTGTCCTTTCACTACAGGCCCTTGTAAACAGCCCCTCTCCAGCCTTTCTGTAGGCCCCCTTCAGGTACTGGAAGGTGGCAATAAGATCGCCCCGGAACCTTCTCCAGGCTGAACAAGCCCATCTCCTTCAGCCTGTCCTCATAAGAGAGGTGTTTCAGCCCTCTGATCATATTTGTTGCCCTCCTCTGCACCCGCTTCATCAGGTCCGTGTCTTTACTGTGTTGAGGGGCTCCAGAACTGGATGCAGTACTCCAGGTGAGGTCTTACCAGAGCAGAGTAGAGGGGCAGAATCACCGCTCTCGATCTGCTGGCCACACTTCTCTTGATGCAGCCCTGGATGCAATTGGCCTTGGCTGCAATTGCACACTGCTGGCTCATGTCCAGCTTCTCATCCACCAACACTCCCAAGTCCTTTTCTGCAGAGCTGCTTTCCAGCACCTCATCCCCCAGCCTATATTGATAGTGAGTGTTGCTCCGACTCAGGTGTAGGACCTTGCACTTAGTCTTCTCGAACTTCATGAGGTTCACCTGGGCCCACCTTTCCAGCCTATCCAGGTCCCATTGGATAATATCCCATCCCTCCAGCCTTTCAACAGCACCACTCAGCTTGGTGTCATCTGCGAACTTGCTGATGGTGCTCTCAATCCCATTGTCAATATCATTAATGAAGATATTAAACAATACAGGTCCCAGTACAGACCCCTGAGGGATGCCACTTGTCACTTTTCTCCATCTGGACTTCAAACCATTGACCACCACCCTCTGGATGTGACCATCCAGCCAATTTCTTATCCACTGTACAGTCTACCCATCAAGTCCATATCTTTCCAACTTGGTGAGTAGGTTGTTGTGGGGGACCATGTCAAAAGCCTTGCAGAAGTCCAGATAGATCACATCAATAGGTTGTCCTTTGTCCATGGATATAGTCACCTTATCATAGAAAGCCACTAGAATTTAAAATTAAGCCTATGGAGAAAAACTTAGGTGAATCACTGCAGTATATGTGGAAGACCACATAGGAACTCTTCTTTGGTGAATTTGGAGTAGATAAATGGAGAAAAATAGTAACTACAATTTTGATAGGTTGCCTCATAGGAAAACAGTGACTTTGTTGCTGAGTTATCTGAGAGCAGGATCAGAGTCCTAAAATATTTCACTGAAATAATTGTGTCATTCAGTCAAAAAGCTTTGAATAAAACTGAAGAGCCATATTCTGAATTACGAAGTGCAAATGCAACAGTTGCAGCTTGATTTTGCACTTGACGTAGCATTTTCTCTGCTTCTCCAGTGCAGGAAAGAAAGCAGAAATCTCAGTCAAGTGTATTTATTCCATGAATTAGTTCTCTTATAAAAAAGCTGATCTGTCCATCCTCATGCTGACATGTTACTGTTTTGCTTGATGCTTTCCAGTTGTTCTTGGCAATGGAGGATAACACGTATGCTACAGCATAAAACAGAAGCCTGGATTGTCTCAGGACCAGTTTATTGAACGTTGGGTTAGGTGTTAGCTGTAAATTGCTCTGCATTCTTTGGCATAGACAACTGTTAGGTGTGCATTCGTCGTCATTTTCTAAGGTACTTCTTGGCCCTTTACAGGCCTGAAGGGCTTCAGTTTAATCTTTTAACCTGTGTTCTTCAGGTGAAAGCAAAGGAAAAATCTTATAGGTTTTATTATAGTCAAAGTTTTTAGGTGCATGTATTGTTTTCTGTTACTGACATTTTGGTACTTTTAAACATACATGCACTAGAAGGTTAAAGCAAGTAGAATACGGTGTGACACATACAGTAGCTTCCTGCATTAGCCATTACAATAGCTGTATTCACAGCAATATGGAAAGGTCAGCTGAATCAATTGTACCTTTACACACAGCTTTCAAATGTATATCCTCAGAAACACTGCTTAGTGACATTTTAGTAACAACCTGGGTTTCCACTTCACTGTAGCACAGAAGTAAAAACCAAATATTTAAGAACTGTTGTAAGCAGAACCTGGATCAGGGTGAGGGCCAGGCACAGACAGCACTTCCTAGCTGCTTCTTGTACTGAAAACTACTTTTCATTTTTCTCTCTGTATTAATTCTGGTTGGGATGTTGTTGCCTCGTATACTCAGATGTTTCTGGCTTATTGCATTCCCTGGGAGTGAAACCTGGACTTTTACAGCAACAATTCTAGAATTGGAATGCACCCAAAGGCTTTCTAAGGATTACGTTTCTTATAACTCAGACTTTTCTCCCAATCTAAATAATAGCTTTTAAAGTTCACACTATGCCATTATAAGCTTTTGTTGCATTTCCTGAGGTGCAAAGCAAGTCTTCAGAGGAGGTAAATTTGTCAAGTAAAGCTATGAAAAAACTCTATTGTGATTTAAGGAAGAGGAAGTGTGTACATAAGCATGAGACAGAAATTTCAAAAGATATGTAAATAAAATGAGGATAAAATATCTTTGGTACAAAAATATTTTGAGATCTATCTTTCTGATTGTCAGTGCTATAGACAATGTTTCCTTTTGGTGTGAAACTCATCTCAGTAAGAAAATCCAGGGTAGGTCTTTCCACACCACCTGTGGCTTATGCAGATCTTCTGTGGGGATTTGGTGACTTCTGTGCCTTGCACCGTTACTTATCTTGGGTTCCCATGCCACTTGATCTTGCACGTAGCAAGTCCCATAGTTGGGACAGGCTAGGTCAAGGCTCAGCAGTGCAGAGTTTGACATAATGTTCAAGTAGTCTGGAGGTTTCTGTACGCCTCTGAAAGTGTTGGTAAGGAATTAAGGAGTTATGTCAAAATGACCTATTGAAGGAGGAGAGTATCTTCTCATAACCCTTTTTGTGGGAAGCAGATGTCATCTACTTACAATATTCTTATACTTCAGCTTTTCAGCAATTGAGCATCTGAGCTTTCAGAGTTGAATTTCACAGCACTTCTGTGGTAGACACAAGGCAGAGTTATGCTTATCTTTTGTGAATTATTTCAGAATCAGCTGTAGGATGAGGAATGCATAATTTTACATTGTCATACTATTTAACTGGGTACATTAAAAAGCACATTACATTTTTTTGATACCTAAATAGAAGATGTTAATAAGTTCTACTTGAGTACATAGGGAAAAAAAAGTCAAATGCATCAAATTTCATTATTACAGTTATTTTAAATAATATATCAAAATGGTTAAAGTGCATATTTATTCCATGTGTATCTTAAAAAGCATCATAACTAAAAGGGAAAGTATTTCAGGATAGTATTTCCTATGTGTCAAGGGATGTTGAAAAGTAATTCAACTTTTGTGTAAATATAGATGTGTGTATTTTTCATCCCAAAGAAGCACATTAGGAAAAAAAAGAATATTATAGAATGGCCGCAGCTGGAAGGCACCTCCGAAGGTCATCTAGTCCAGCCCTCCTGCAGTGAGCAGGGATACTCTCAATTAGACCAGGCTGCTCAGAGCCTTGTCTAACCTCACCTTGAATACCTCCAGGGATGGGGCCTCAACCACTTCCCTAGGGAGCCCATTCCACTGTTCTACCACCCTCAAGGTAAAGAACTTCTTAAAATGTGTTTTCAAAATCGAGAATGTGAGAAATCTATGGAAATTTTATTCAGCTCCTCTATCAGTGTATAGTTGGAAAGATTTTATTAACAGCTCACGTACAGTTGTTTTTTTCTCCCCCCTCCAAACCTCTGCCATTTGCAGTGTGTGTATATATATAGTTTATATATACACTGATACTCAGATGTACAGTGGTCACCATGGGGTTAATTATTCAACATTTGCTTCTATTGGGTCATATGGTACATGCCCCTAAGCCTTATTTACTTTGCCATTCAAACCCCACAGAGTACAAAATTACTAATTTCCTTATGTGCTCCTTTGTTATATGTTTTAGCTCTAGTATTGAACTGCTTCACAAACCCTAAGAAATTTATCTTCACAGCCATCTGAAGAGTTTTCTTTCTTCCCCTTTCTTCGCTTTTTAGCACAGAATAAAATTTTAAGTATTAAATTCTCACTAACTTTGAGTATCAAACTTGGTCAAGTTTTCCCTCAGTCTTAGTATTCCTGTTGTACTTCCTGAAGTACACCTTTATTTTATTCCAATTTTTATTATCTTTTGGAGCTCTTTGTTTTTCAGTCTTAACCTTTAACACAATTATATAGTGGGAAATTTCCTACTTTTTTTTAGTAAATGGTAAAAAAAAAATAAAATTGTATCATGTGGAACCACACTGAAATCCACATGGAACTTTGAATTATATAGCACTGCTTGATCTAACTCAGCAAGTTGATAAGCTGTTATTTTCTTTCAGGTAGAGCAGCTACTACAGATAGAGGCCATAGGATGTCAAACTATACCACTTGCTGACAGCAGAAAGATATTGAGACTCATATCCTTGTGTTCTATAGACATGTACCTATAAAAAAACAGCATGTCAATTGAAAAAGCAGCATTATATGATATCATTGTTGTAATTATTGTTTCTGTTAGAAGGATGAGAATTGATGTGTCTCAGTAGTTCATTATCCGCTTTAATATTCAGAGCAGCAATTTTAATTTATCTGGGAGATGCTGTCTGAGGCTGTTTTTTGGGGGTTTTTTAGGTTTGTTTTTTTTCTGAAAGAAAACTTAAAATTAAACTTATTTTATTTACAAGTGAAATTTGATGAAAGAGTAAGTAGTAAGGTACATAACTGTCACTGAACAAATGCAAAACTACATTGAGGATCAAAGAATCCAGATAATTCAAAAAGAACATGGCATTACATTCTAGAAAGCAAAGAATCTGATTTATGCATCTTTAAATAAAGGTGATTTTACATAGCTTGTGACTTGATCTAAGCTACATTTAGTTAGAAAAGGAGCAGCAATGACTGGCCATGGTTGTTGTGCATGAGTGTGCAACACTAAATCAACCCTAATACATACTGTTTCTTTAGAGGTAAATGACCCACCTCATTACTATAAAATTGCATGAAAACAAAACCAAAACCCAACCACCCAAAACCCCCAAAACCCAGCAACAGAAACCCCAAATCAAACAACATAAAAAGACAAAACAGACCAATTCCTAAATTAACATTCAAAGTCAAGCAGGTGCTATCTTGTGGGTGCCATGTCTTGGGACTATCTGGACTGCAAAGATGATGATACTGGTGTAAATAAATGTAGCACAGTATGTGTGATGAATTTGTGCTGTTTTGTACTTAGAAGTCAAACTTAAGCTGACTACTTAGCTTCATTGAGAACACATTAGCTTCATTCCCTGTTTCTAAGACTACTTTCTGGAAGTTTCTGTGAGCTATTCTATGTCCTCTGTTACCTTAAGGATTTGAGCAGACCCATAAAGAATGAAGCCAAAATCCTTCAGCCCTCAGGGAACATGCTTTGCTTTCTGGGCAGCTGCACTGAGTCTGTTAGAATTACCACTATTTCCAGTAATTGGATTATTATCTACCTGTTCCTAGTATGGGCTCTCTGACCTACAGCGACATTGAGTTTTAGTGCTGGACAATGATACACACAGGACTTACTCAAAAGAAATTTAGCCCAGAAGAGCACTTAATATGGCTGTTATTCTGAAGGAAGTTTGGGTTGGGTGAATTTGTAAAAGTAGAGCAGTGGGATCAGACAAATATTCTAATGGATAAAGCCATGGAAGCTTGAAGTTAGCTAGAAAATTATGATTGAAATGCACACCATTGCTGAATGCCTAGTATGGTCTAACACACCTCTGTAATGTCACCTCCACTGTCACAAAATCATGTGGGTTGGAAGAGACTTCCAGAAGTCATATAGGCCAATCACCAGCTCACAGGAGGTCAAGTTAGAGCAGGTCGCTTGTGTGCCCCACCGTGTCCAGTGGGGCTTTAAATATCTTCAGAGATGATGATTCTACAACTTCTCTAGGCAGCCTGTTCTTGTGTTTCATCCTCACTCAGTTTTTCATTAAGAAAAATAGGAATAATTATTTGAACCTTCCCAGAGCTTATGTTTTCTAATTGCCTTATTTGTGAAAACTATGAGTAAAGAATAATAAAACTTTAAAACATCTATAGTCCAGAGTCATGAGGGGCATAAAGGAGTGAACTGGAAAAAAAGCTTTACAAACAGTAGTTATAGTCTGGTTGCCAGAGATTGCTTGCCCAAGGAGTTTACAACTGGGACATTGGACTTTTTTTGACCTGAGATCAGTTATTCATGGGTTGAGGATCTGTGGATTGTTTCCAAGGAAATGTCAAATTAGGAACTGCTGAAGAATTGTCAATATATGTTCTACAAGATTCTATTAATGTGAAAAAAAAATTTGATCTGCATCTTCACTGTAAAATTTGGTGGACTGTAGATTTTTTAATACTTGAAAATGGTTGAACTACAAACATGTGAACAGAGAAGATTTCTGGTTGACGTTACTTGTTATAGACACTTTAATGATTTTTACAATTTTACCTGAAAATCTCCCCTAAAGGTGATCTTAATCTTTTCCTTCCATCCTGAATCACAGAGCATTTATTTAAAAGATAAATATTTCTGATGCTCTTTTCTCTCTGTTTCTTATTAGAAGAAATGCTCCATAGAAAATCTTGAAGAAGTGGGCAGATGTGTGCAGACAACAGTAAGGTAAAGAAACTTTACAGGGAGACATTTCTTCAGAGGAATTTCTATCCTATTATTGTGTGTATATACAGGGTATTAAGAATGTTGTACTGTGTGCTTCTTGAGATATTAAACATTCCTTGGTTTCATACAATTAAATAGATTCATAATTTATGAGCATGCCTTTCTCATAGAAAGGTGAGTCTGTGGAATGTTAATAAAGTAGTGTTTATTCTTCCATGTTTTAAGACTGATGACAATTAAATGCAGTGTAGAGGTTACTTAAATTTTTTTTTCTGGAGACAGAACTGGCTTTACCTTGCATAAGGAGATAGTTCTTTGGTGGTGCTTGTTACTTCATTTCAGCTACTTGGAATCAAGCACTGCCTCATAATTTAGGATTATTCATATGACCACTTAATTCGAATAATGTTCCTGTGCTAGGGGAAATGTTATCATCTTTTGTAAGAGACACCTAATCATCTCTGCTTATTGATGGTGACAGCTTATGACCTATACTTTTTCTTTCAACAAGCAAACAAACAAAACCTCAATAAAACAGAACAAACCTCACACAGGGGATTCAGCCTGAAGTGCTCTAAAATACTGTAGAATTACTAATTGTTAGAGTCAAGCTCTGTATGTAATAATAACACTTTTTTTTTTGTCTTTAAACTTAAGCTGGCATGTTGTTAGATGCTCTAATTAGATGTTATGTATGTTCTTTAATATAAAATGCATGACTCTTGTTTTGCTTTCATGCTTTTGTGTTGTGCTTTCACTTAACAGTACTTACCCACAGGAAACAATGATAAAATACATTCAAGTCTACTTTGATCTTTGTCCTCCCTATTGAATAGTTTTGGTTTTGATGTTGTCCTGCTATTTATTTGCTTGCTCACATAGCCTAGGAAGATAAAAGGTGGCATCAGTACTTCAGAGAATCTCCTATCAGCTTTTGCTGTGGTATTTATCAGTGGTTCTCACTCTTTTCTCAGGTCCCATGTTCTGTTTCGCATCACCAGCCCTCCCTTTTGGTACCGATTAATGTATTTTTAAATCAGAAATAGTGTGTTCCATTTATCTTTCTGTAAGGTTCTTGCTCTTCGTTGTTTGACATTAAAACATAAGATTTCTGGATTAAAATGAGAACAAGAAATGTTGCTGCTACTTCTGTCAGGTGTTGTTACTGCCTCTGACACACTAGGCTAGAAGTTGCTATAAACAGCAGAAGACACATTTTATCATGCATCTGTTTAACGTGGTGTTCTGTACCTTAATCAAATATTGGAAAACACTTCTGCTTGTGCTGTGGTTTAACTGTATTTAGGGAGAATTTAAGTGAGCGTTATCTCTTTCTATTTCATGGTCTAAGCTTAACTCTGTGCTTGCATTAACCAGAATGGGCTTTTTAAAAAACAAATTTATTTGGCTGTTATTTTAAAGATGCTCAGTGGGGTGTACAAAATAGAAAACAAATTAAGATGTATTGAAAACCATGAAGCTGAATGAGACATTTGGCAATATCAACACGCATTCAAAGTATCTTGGTCTCTTTTGAATGTATATCTCACATGAGTCATTAACTCAGCCTTTTCACGGAGTTTATTGGTAAGACAAGATCAACAAAAAAATGTCTCATGAATTCTGGGTGGAAGTCCACAACTTTATTTGCCATATTTATTTTTTTTTTTTAATTAAATTTTCGTCCTGGCAGGTGAAACCAGCAGAGAAACAAGGAAGCAATAGAGTTTCATGGACAAGTGTGTAGTACAACACGGCTGGCATGTTTCTAATAAGGTGAGGTAATAATTTATTTTTCTTTTAACGGTTTGAACTTACTACCATTCTGCAACCTATCACTGTCTCATGTCTTGCCACTCCTAAGAAATAGACCTGAACATCATTCACCACTCTTTGTCCAAACAAAGAGCCTGAATCCAATTTATTAGAACGGAATGAATATAGCCTTTAACTTCTCTACAGAGATACTATTGTTAATTAAATCAAAGTCCTTTCCATACGTAGTGCTAAGAGTTCTAGCCCTGCATCCATTCTCTGAACAGTATACGACATTGATGGATAAACTCAATTAAAGTGTGAGCATTAGAGAAGTAATGTGGAGAGCTGAAGTGATCTTTACCAATCCACCTTTAAAAATTGCAATAAATATTTTAAAATGAAATGCTCATAAATTACACTGAGGATACCTGTTAGTGAGATTGGATGGAAATTCAATTCAATTATTCTAAGTAAGTTTTCTTTTAGTTAAGCGGTGGCGTTTGTTTTATCTCCAATTATATTATAGTACCTTATAGATAGATTAAAACAGAAACACAACTAGTGCAAAGCAGAAGTCTATTTTTTTTTTTCCCCCATAGGTAACAACAAAGTGGTTTCCCTTCTGTGATTCAGCATTTTCTCACAGTTTGTCTTTTTCAAGGCAACAAATATTCTTGTACAACAGGGACGGTGTGTAAATGTATACAGTAATTGCTGTTAGAGTGCACTAACTCCTAAAGTAAAACACCAGGTCTTAAAAGTATATACTTACACAATTAATAATAATTACCCCAGATGTTAAATTACCAGAATTACCCCAGATGTTAAAACTCTGCTTGGGAATTGACCTATTGAATGATGCTTGAAAAATCAGGTGAATTTGTGAAAGAAAAAGAAAACTAAAAAGAAAAAAGCAACTCCTTGATTAACTCCTCCTGTATGTACTATTGAAGTGAGATGTCGATGTCCTGTCACATTTGCTTGCACAGAGGACTCTGCTTTTCAGTGCATATTCTTCACTACCCTTCACAGAAGAGTTGAAAAACGGGTTTAATGAAGGATTTTCCTCCACATAGATGAAACTGTCAGGTAAAACATTCATCATGAAGGACCTTTGCATTCCACCAGTCTATTGAGTCTAGATCTGCTTTTCTGGACTACAGAGATCATGGTAAAACTCAGTGCAGACTTCAGGCTGTTCTAAATTATTACAGTGGGAACAGTATAGTCAAGGAAAAATCTGCACAATCAAGAATAAAGTTTTAGGAGATAAATTTTCATAATTTGCTTATCCTTAAACCTTCAAAACAGAACTTTGCCGAAAGATCCATCGTTAACTCTTTTTAATCAGTGGTGTTTCCTGGGTTAAAATGTTCATTTTATGTCAGTGAAATATTTCAGTAGACATGATCTGAATTTTTTAGTTTTATCTTATAACAATTTACACAAGATTTATTTTGGACTTGTGTGCTTTTTAAAAATTCATATGGCTTCAATTTTTTATTCAGATTCAAGAGACTTCTGCTTGATTTTGCCATGGTAGATTTTAAGCAAAAGTATCCACTTCTTTAAAAAGCTTTATTTAAAGATGACTATTTAACACACACCAGAAATAATTAAATTACTTCATATCACATAAAATAACTTTGTTGGAACTGAAATGTGCTAATTTATTAACAGGTACAAGTACCAAGGTTTAAAAGAAAATCAGAAAAACATTCTTTAATAGCACATCAATATTGAATGTATTGAGAAGAGATCTTCGTTCAGTGTTTTTCTAGACACTCATAAAAGCATCTTTAGTGTTAACACACACTTTGTTGCTTATCCTCTGTTTGCTAAAGCCCTTTAAAATGATAATGGAAAAGTTGTCTGTGGATGAGGCAAGGTAATATATTTAAATCACTTTTCTCTGGAGAGTAGAGTGACACAGAGGATTTTAAACCTAGTCGTCTCAGTGATAGGTGCATAAGGAAGACTTGCAGATCTAATAGTTTTTATTTAATTAATATGCCATTATCTTTGCACATGGGAGGATGATCTAGAGTCTAAGATACTTGGATTGGATGTGAAAAAAAATAGGTCAGCTTTCAGTTAAGACATAGGTATCCTTTGTTATATGGGGTTGGTCATCTCCATTTGCCTCTGCCTGTAATGTAAAAATTTGATTTCCCTCCCAGAGCTTTAAAAGTCCAAAGAACTGTTCATAGTTGTGACAGATTCAGATATTGTCTGGCTTCTGCCTCCATAGGAAGATATTAAATTCAGACAATTTGAGAAAGAATCCACCATTCAATGTTACCCACTTCACTGAAGGAGGTACTGATGCACCTAATAATCATGCAATAAAATAGTGACCTTTGCAGGAATATTCTCTTCAAGTACAGTAGGGGCAAATCAGAACAATCTCTGTATAACCAAATTATCTTTGTCAGTCTGTACAGCCATGTGTGACCCAATTATGTGAGCACTGGACAGTAACGTCAGTACCAGCTTTAAAGGCACAACTAGCCTTTTTTTGATCTCTCTGTTGAATAGACAGATTTAGGCCAGATTCAGAAATATTTCCTACTGTTGCCAGTTTTCTATTTTTTTTTTCCCTGAATTTCTTATCCTAGAAAGGATAATAATTTTTATGTATATATATATATATAATTTGCATAAATATCAACCATATTGCACTTGTGAGCATGAAATAAACACTGCTGAGAGTGACTAAAGTCCTGATCTACAGCTACTGAACCCTGCAGCTTCTGACTGTTGGTATGCTCTTAATTCAGATGTCATGATAATGTTTCACTGCTAATGACTTCGATGGAGCCCAAAGCTGCAAAGGTGGGATTAGAAGCAATGTGCCTCCTCCTTACTTCAAAGTAGATTTTTGTCATTAGTAACTTGAATAGAAGACCCTACACAGGAATATTTTAGATTTGAACTCCATTTATGTAACCCTGCATCCTCTAACATAGGTGATGCTAGTGGCTGAAATACTTACGATGCACAAAAGGAAGCAGTGCAGGGTGTTGATGCTGGGTGTCCAAAGGTTTTCAGAAATTTCCCTGGAGACTCTTTCTCTGTTTTGCCTTTCAGATATAGGAAAAACAGGATTACGCGGTGAGCTACGGAAGAGACATAGCTGATGATGCATTCATCAGCTGTATTTTATTTTTTGCTAATGTGACTTTCCATGCTGTCTCCTGTTGACTTAGGCACATAAGTTTTGCAATGATATATGTTCAGAACTCAGGCTCCCTAACCTGAGCCTCGTTCCTACACATAAAAGGGAATTAACAAATAGGACAGATGGTAGAGTATCACCTAAATTCCTATAAAAGTTTAGATTTGAGTTCAGTTTTATAGCAATTTTTAGTATGTGATGGAAGATGCATAATGGCCTATTTTGAAAAGAGCTTAAATAGCCATATCAGTAATCACTTCAATTTTGGGAGATGGTGATTAAAAAAGTGGGTTTGCATGTTTAAAAGAAATAACCCTAATGCATATAACCTTAACATTCAGCTAAGCATTCTTGTAAACAAACAGCTCTAAATTTCCTTTTCAGTCTCTTAAGCTGCTTGCAGGCACTGTGGTTTTTCTGTATTGTATTTGAGAAATTGGCTGTGGAGGATGTACTGGATGATCCAAGCTCAAACAGATCTTTGACTTTGCCCCATTCAGTCAGCCATCTCTGTGGTGAACTATGACTTGGCATCAGCTTATCAGACTTATTTTCCTTCGACCTCTGGAAGGTGCTATTCTGTGAACAAAGGAGCAGCACATTTGGTGGTCATGCCTTCTACGAGTTCCTCGTGCTGGAGTCCTGGCTGTGCAGGCTCTGGAACAAATGAGCTCTGCAGTGATTTTGTCAGGAATATGAACAATAAAAAAAAACCCCCGAAGTCACAAATCACACCAGCTGCCTTTAGAGGCACAGTTTGCACGTTGGATGGTGATTTGTCTGACATTTCAGTTCTTGGAGAGTGACCTTATCTTTGTGAACTGTTTCTGCCTGGAAATGGAGTGCAAAAGCTGTGGTCACTCCATTAGAACTGTCAGACAAATTACCATCCACCTAGCAAGCAGTTAGGAAACCTCTGATGTGTTTACATGCCCATCTAGCATCATGTGAAACTACATTGTACACAGCGCAATTCTGTTCTTTTTTAGTGAAATGTTACTTGAGTCTTTTCTGAAGGAGAGCTGGTAATAGACTATTGGATGATGAACCAGATAGGGTTTCAGCATTTGGACTAGCAGTAATAGTTTGATCATTTTATCTGGACTACAGTTTATGCTATTTCCATCAACACTGGAGTTTTTTGCATGTTCAAGAGTTCTCATAAAGTCTTGGACTAATGGATACCTTCCTAGAAGTATAACTTTCTGCATTTGTTTCACACATTGCTATATTCTAGTAGTGTTCTTGGGTTCATTTATTTGGATTATTGCTCCTTTTTAGCTATTTTTCAGCTTTGTCAATACTTGGCCAAAAGAGTGTGGTTTGGTTTTTTTTGTGTTTTGTTTGCTATTGGTTTTTTGGTTTTTGTTTTGTTTTTTTGTGTTATGAAGATCTGATGGTTTTTATATTTAATGCGTGGGCTCATTTTAGAAAAGTTAGCAATGTATTTGCTAATACACTGAGGGGATTCCTTTGTGCAGGCACTTAAAGGACCTGCAGTAACCCACCAAAGACTAGTGCATTGCATCTCGGGTAGTGTTGTCTTTTAGGGCCTAATGCTCACAGGGAATCTACTGCAAAGTACCACTTCAGATGCCTCTCATTTTAATGGATCCTCTTCCATCAGAACATTTGTGCTTTGAAGTGTGGAAAAAATTAAAAACATACCTTAAGGAAAACACTTGAGAGTGCTGAGAGACTCCCAGCAGAGTAGGAATCATGCTCACTGTCATAGTGTTAACTAGTGTGGCCATGGAGAATCTTGCTGTGGTCAGTACAGAGAAACAGTAACATGGTTTAGGGGATATGTGTTACATACTTGATGGTATAAAAATATATATATCATGATATTTATTTGATGATATAAATAATTCTGTAGAAACATCTATTCCTTCAATAAGTACAAAGAAGAAATAATTGGCTGGCTGAGATATGTGTGTCTGCTGTGAGACAAGTTAATTCCTGTATCTCTTTTTACGGCAGATCCACAGAACCTGAAGCATCCATTTGAAATGCTAGAGCATCCCAGTGTCCAGCAGATAGCAAGTAGGATTATTCTGAATGTGTTAAAGGGTAACTAGTGATGGTCTTAATTTTACTGTATAAAAGGTTAAAAAAAAACTTCTAAAGATTTGATTGTAAATAGCCTGCAGATGATATATAAAGAGATAATTCTTCAATGAACATTTTCTTCTCATATACTTGGAACCTAGTTGATTATTAACATGGTATCATCTCAGAGCATAGTCATATGACTGGCTGTAATGCCTTGAATATAAAATCAAGCTTCCTTAAGATGCGGCAAAGCACATAAGCCCTAGCCTAGCTTTAAGCACTCTAGCAGGCACACTTATGCCACAGACAGCCTTAAATACAGGTGTTGTAAATACTTTTATTGAATCAGGGCCTGCATGTATTTACATCAAAGTTCCCCACTTTTGGTGTGAGCAACAAATGAATCAAACAAAATGTGGAAAGCTTTGCAGCCACAAAACATGAAAATCAAATTTGGGTCTGCGTAAAAGTCTCAAACAATCAAAAGGATGAAACAGATTATTAATGATATTTTGTACAACCATTGTATGTAAAGAGGATTATGTAATGAATAAAAGATAAGTGCTTTCAGTTAAAAAAAAACTAGAGAAAAAAAGATTTACATGAAATTGGTAACATTATCATATGAAAGTTATCAGTTCATATACTCCATACCAAATGTGCTTGAAGCATGATTGTCTAAAAGACTTTAAAATACATGATCACACTGAAAAAAAGCATTTATAATTTAAATTAACATAATCAGTGCTTGTACCTCTAAATAGTCAATTTTGCTTTTAAGTAATTTTAATTATTAAGTAGAGATAAGCTTACATTGCAAGCAGGTTTCTGTAAAAACAATGGATAAAAATAAGATTATATGGTATATCTGAGTTAAGATAGATTAAGTGTCATTTATTGATTAGGTTTCTTTATACCTGGAACTTTTCAAGAAAAATAGGTGAGTTGATCCTGAGTGACTGTCTTTATTATAAGTGTTCTAATTTGCAGTCTCTCTCATTTCATATATTTACTTGGGATGTGTTAGTTCTAATACCACAACTATTTCAGCCAATAATAAAATGAAATGAGCAAACACACCAGTGAGGATTTTAAATGAGAAAGAAATAAGACTTCATAGCAGATAGTGTAATAGAAGTTCTACTGAAATCAATAGGCATTCGCACATGGAGTAACTCTACTGGAACAGGACTCTAAATAACCCTATAATAATTTATTTGGCTAGAGAGTCAAATGAGCACCTGTAAACTACTATTCTGAAAAAGTGAAGACATTTTTCCAATAAAAATATAGAACACCATTGCTTTTGTATTCCATAGCTTATTCAAGAAAAGATTTAACATAAGTTTTAATGGAAGCTGTTCAGGATTTTCAGATTTTGGCTTACGAATCACTATAATTGCTGGGATTTTTTAGAAGCAGCTTGTTAACATCTTTTTCTTACTCTAATCTATGGAATAGTTGGAATAATATATGCAAAGATCTATGAAGTGTCGGGCAAGAGCCATATACTTGACTTCTTCAATAGGCTGTGCTGAATAGAGCAGGTCAACCCATTCATTGTATATAACTGCTTTGGGATTTAATCAGTTTTTCTATCTGTGAATTATCCATGACCTGCTAATGATTTTTTTATATGGATGTGTGTGTTTTATGTGGTTCATCAAATAATCTTACAATCACATTAGGCTTGTAGAATTTTGCAAGTGCTCCTCTGAGTATAATTTTCAGAATGAGATATTCATGTTGGTTGCCTAAGTCACATGAAAGTGTATCTGTCCTGTTATTTGCTGAGTTAATGTCTGCAAACAAGACCACTGGACTAATTGGATCTTTATAAACAGGGTGCTAGTTAAGAAGAAAAGCAAGCGTAGTATATCTTAAAGCCTTTATAGGCTAGTTTTCTTACTCTTTTGTACTGAAAGGGCATAATATGTAGCAGAATGCTACCTGCACGAGAAATACAAGCTCTTTTCTGAGTAAGAAGGTATGAGCTAGATTTAAGAGAAAACTCAATACCTAGCCTCTATAAGCAACAGCTGCTTTGCAGTCCTTCCTCTCTGAGCATGGTAAAGCTGTTCGTCAAGCAAAATCATCAGATTTGTCAGACATGTTCTTGTACTGTATTAAGTATTGCCATTCCTAAAATATTTTTAATAGGCTTACTCTTGCTTACATCTAGAATTCAAATATGTAACAGCTTCATAAGATATTAGTTTTTCTTTTAAGGTCTTGGTGTGCATGTAGTCACATTTGAAACTGTTTTCTTCATGTCTGTAAAAGTTTTTAAACTGAGTTTCTTAAGGAAATGATGGTTTAAGACCTCTTTGTCTGTGAATCAGTCTCTCCAATAACTTTTGAACCTAGCCAAACAATTTCTATCAGATTAGAAAGGTGGTTTGAAGTCTCAACATTCTTAACCTTTTGTTTGGGTTATTTTTAGATAAAACAGTTACCATCTCTGGTGATGGAAATTCTGGTAGCGCTGACATGTTACATATCCTGTGTGGCATCAGCCAGCTTGCTGTCTTCTCTGTGGGTTTATGTGTGATGATGGTAAGAGTCAGGATTTATTGTGGTGTTCTGAGAAAACCCTGAGGGCAGTGAACTGTGTCAGACTAGGCTTCATTAGTCCCACAGTTGACAGAGGTTTTGTTTGGTTTTATTGAAAAATGAAACTCAGTATTCTCAGGTGTCCATTTGAATACAGGAACAAAGAAAAATCTAATTCTACCATATGTTTCTTGATAAAAATTAATTCCTATTAGCATCACTACTCTCCTAGTTGTGGTTTCAAGTAAGGTGGGTGAAGTAAATATGTTGGCTAATTGAATATAACTCCAGAGGTCAAGAGAAACACAGGATAACGAGAGAGTGCTCAGTTGTTTGGATATATTCTCCCTGCTGATGCTTATCCTTTACTACTCTACTTCTCACATGATGCTTTAATTTGGGATATTTCCAGAGGACATCTGCACCTTCTTGTACTACTAGAATTGCATTAATGAGGTTAGGTCTCTTCAGATCTATTCAAGAAAGGAATAGAAATATAGAAATTAACCTACATATTCATATAAACTTTAAGCAGAAATTCTTAATTAGTCCATTTAAGATTGGACAATCATAATTTTAAAAATATGATCCTTATGCAAAGAAAGATAGTGATGGGGAGTGAAGGCCACAGCCAGAAATTCAGTCTAAATGCCTATGAAACACAGGCACTTGTGGCTTCTCTCCCCTCACCTTTCTATTTGAATAGTGATGGCTTAAATGTGTATGACTGTCAGTGCAGGCTTCACTTTTTGGAAGGTCTATTCCCAAAGACCAACACAGTTCTGCAGCAGCATAGTTTTTTTTTTTATAAGGAGAAGGACAAGAATAAAGTACTGCTCAAGGATCCTTCCCAACAACAGCAACTGGTACATTTTATGCACATAAAAAAAACCATATTATATAAGAAAAAACTATGAAAAATGAGACAACTATTTAAAAAACATTTAGAAGTTTATAATGGCTTTTAAAAGTAAGTGATAGATAGGGAACAAAGAAAATGCTAATTACTCAGAAATATCTTAGGGATAAGAAACAGTAATAGGGTTTTGTAGGAGTTTTCTTTCTAAAATATTAATTTTCAGGACCAAGTCTACCATAGAAAAGATATTGAAATAATTATTATTGTTTTACATTTAACAGTATGGCACATCTCAAATCCTTCTCTGATGCAGGCATTGGAAAAAAAAAATAGCTTATAATATCAACACCTTCTTTAATGATTTAATAAAAAGAAAGAAAAGTGAGGAATGGTTACTTTATTTGTGAGTCTGACTTTGAAAGATAGTGGAGTAGTTTTACTAGGGTAAAGAGGGTATGATATGGTGATATTATACCTGGGTCATGAAATAAAGATAAGCTTGCAGGCTTTTTTTCCATAGGAAAGTTATATAAAATACAAGTGTGAAGGATTCTTTCCTCACTGTACTGGAGGATAAGCCATAATTCTGCCACCTCCTTGAGGTGTGTTAAATTATAAAGCAAGTCTATTTGTATGATGCTGGGATAGATATTCTTGGATATCAGGTCTAGAGGAGATCAAAGGTTACATGGAAGATGATCTTAATTTAAATTCTGGGAAGCCATGTGCTTTATCAAGTGTTTATGGAATTTGAGGTTTTATAGTTTACTTAGACCTCATATTCCAAGAGAAAGGTTAATAAACATAAACAGCCTTCCAAATTTAATCCTTCTGTGGGTCTCTCTCTCAGTATTTGGTTACTTTATCACATACTGGATTAGAGAATGTGTCATATTGCTGCTGTATTAAATGAATGAAAATTGTGCTTTTTCTCTTGACCACTTGGGATTAACAAATGTACATCCTCTTCAGATGAAAATACCTGCTTCAAAGCAACTCAGCAACCCTTAACAGCCCCCTTTTTTACCTTTATTGTTCTTTCTCATTCTTATCCACATATTAGCTCTCCTACAGTCCTCTGTTCTTGACAACACTATTGCTTGCAGTGACTGCTTCCACTATGGGTAGTTCTGATAGAGAATATGAATATCTGCAAGGGACATTCTGCAAACAGATCCTTTGATAGCTATTCTATGATCCTGTGTATTTTGTGGAGGGTTACATTGCTCAAAAGTGAACCAAAATCACAGAATGAGAACAGCAAACTACTTAATAAGCAGGAAATGACAAATAAATTTCATTCCTGAAGTCCCACCCTCTTATTCCTTACCAAGGTGCTCAGACCTGTGTGCAGGTATCTCCATTTTCACCGCCTCCACTCTGAAGAAATATTTCTTAATGGTAAGTGCTTCTAATAATCTTCTCTAAGAATTGAGTACGTGTCTGTTTCTAAAACAGATCTGGGCAGAAGTGATAGTCATAGATCTGGTGCTTTGCTTCATACATATTCTCTTTAGCACCAGGAAAGTGATGTGAATCATAAAATAACCTGAGTGGGGCTGCGATCTCAACAGCAATCTTAACTTTGCCCTTGAAGCTGATCCACTATGTAGAAAAGGTTTCAATAGTCACAAGAAAGGAGATAGCACAAGTAAGATCATGACTCATATTCCTTAAGCATATCTGCAGAAAGAGGAGTATTAGCATCTACTGGCTGCTTACTGCTGCATTTGTGCAATTTACATTCAGCTGTCAGTGTCTACAAGACATAAACAGCCCAGAGAAAGAGGGCCTGAGTTATTGAATGAAAGGTTACTGAATGCTATTTTTACCATCTCTTTGCATTTTAGGACAAAGGGGAACTGTTTATATCACTCAACTTGAGCACTTTACTACAGGCATTTAATTTAGCCAGGAAA
This sequence comes from Corythornis vintsioides, assembly GCA_025447755.1. Lineage (NCBI taxonomy): Eukaryota > Metazoa > Chordata > Aves > Coraciiformes > Alcedinidae > Corythornis > Corythornis vintsioides. Next base: position 189,121 of record JAOEGS010015334.1, read on the forward strand.
ATTATCAAGTTAGGCTTCTGCAGTTGTCAGCAGAGATACAGTCTCTTCCCAAATGCAGTTCAGAGCCTGTTTGCTTTTTCCTTTGAATTGCCTTTTTCATTGACTGCTAGGGGATGTTTGCCACATAATTTATTTGCCAAACTAGATTTCTAGCAGACCCTCTCCTAAGTATCCAAGCTGTTGTGTTTTTACTGTACACTAAAAGACTGTGTTGGAATTGGCCTCCAATAAGCACAGGTGAGATTGCTTGCATACTGGCTTGCCTTGAAGTGTCAATTCCTTTTAAGTGAGGCAGTTCTAGGCATAGAAACCATCTGTCAGACTAGGAAACAGGAGTAACTTGTAAAAGATCGTGGCTTGGAAGTCCAGCGTGGAATATACCCAGGCTTTAGGTACCTTCAAGTTAGGTAGGTGCTGAGTTAGAGATTTCAGGACTGTAGTTTTGGATTTTGTATTTCTAGCCCAAGGCTGCTTATGCTGATTTAGTGTGCTCTGGTGTTTTATCTTTGCAATCTACATTTTCATGTTAAGATGTCTGAACTCATGCTATCTGAAACCAGTAAGTATCCTTTTATTCCTTTACCCATTGTTTCATGGCGGCTGTTACAGATGTACCTTATTGTGGGATGGATCCTTCAGCTCCTGATTTATGTCTTGGGAAATTAAGAGATTAAGTTGTTGAGTTCTTTGTAGTGTGCTGTGCTGTTTGCTTTAAGATATTTTATCTTCTGAGTGTGAAGCAAGCCAGGCATTCCCATCAAGGAAAGGAGAGGGAAAGAAAAAGACGTTGATTTGAGCCTTACTAAGAAACTCAGATAAATTAGTGTGTCAAGTAGAAAAAGACAAAATTAATAGGGAAAGACATTGGATTTTCAGGATTCTAAGAGGGTATTAAATCAGTAGAAGTGAAAGTAATAAAATTATAAGAAGTGCTTGAGTGTCTTTAAAATATTAATTGGGTGCTAAAAGTGAATGGCACATGCACAATACTTCCTCTTTATAGCAGCAACCTGAAATGACCACCTTCTGTCTGCAAGCCTTTAGAGTGCTCTTCCCTTTGCAGGTGCTTTGCTTTGATACACTTTGACAGAAGAATCAACACCTGTGGCTGCTCGCAGTGTGGCTGGGTAGCTATAGATTGCCCATCAGTCTGTGATCTGTTTTTTAAGAAATGGCATTTGTTCCTCTGAATGACATCCTGCTGGTGATGGCTTAAATCTCTTGGCTGGCTGCTGGTTATTCTGTAAGTCTAGAGCTCTCCTGGTGGTTTGGTGGACACTCATGTTGGTAACAACTGTGCTTTTTCTTCCCTTTTTGTACCCTTGCAGCTCTTGAGGTCATACCTGCTCAAATGGAGCAATGGAGTCTACTTGTAATGGCACTCAGCAGGTTATACCCATGTGGCATTGAATTTGTATTTGAACAGAAGGTCAAGAGATGGCTCCTGTGCTTCACAGCACTGTATGCTGCTAACAGGACAGGTAACTGGCTGCACCTCTGAGCCAGCTCCCTCAGGCTGAACGCTCCATCACACACGTTCTGCTCAGAGGTACAGAGTGGTTACAAACCCACCTGGGAAAGGAAAGGAGCTGCTCCCTTCCCAGATGATACTGGGTGTTTAAGGCACAGGACAAATTGTGCTCAAAATGAAGTTGCAAAACTCAAGGGCTAAGAAAGTTCTTTCCCTGTACACCCTACTGCACTTGTTTGGGACTGCAAGAGGGAGCGTTTCAGATCCAGGAGTTAGAAAGCAGGAATTTTATTTGTTAAAAGCATAGTGTAATAGTAAAAGAGCTTTCTAAATATTGCTTTGGGTTGAAATTGAAAATCAGGCTTAATACACTTAATGTACTTTATGTATTTTTAATACAGATGCAGCTGTAGCCGGGCTGAGGGAAAATGGCACCTGGGGAGCAAAGGTATTGGGGGTGAGGCTGCTGAGGGGCCTGTCGGCACCCACAGGAGCCTGCAGCAGCGTGGACCTGCACAGGGCACCCATCCCTCTGTTTTCATACTTAGGCGGGAAAGGGAGTAGGTGTGAAGTACATGGGAGGGCTGGCGGCCATTTTGATGGTGGGGAGCAATCGGAGGAAACTGCTGAGTTCTGAATTCAAGAGATGTGCTTTTGTTTTTGGTGGAGCCTTGTGCTATGTTCCCTGCTTACCTCTGCTCTCGAGCAACAAGGAGCCTCACTCCCTGTTCAAAAGTACATAATTATTTTCTCATGGCAAATATCATTGGTGTGAGTGTCTGGGCTCTCTCGGTCCCTTACCAGCTGGAAGTGCCACAGCTTGGCCCAAAATAAACTGCAGGTCTTTTTCTGCCTTTCCTGTAAGAGCATAACATTAATTCTGTATATAGACCACTTAAAATGTAATTAGATTGAGGCTGCTGTCTAAGACTTTCTAAAGCAACTTATAAATATCTCCATTTTCCTGCATCCCCTCTCCCTTCGGCTGCACCTACTAAAAGTTTGTGATTCTCTCTCCACTTAGCACAACAAGAAACAACATTTTTCACTAATAATTTATTGAACAAAAAAACGTGTTCTGACACGGGATTTATATTTTCCATAGAGGAGTGTGCCTACAAGTTGAGGATTAGTCATTTAAGCTTTCTGAATGCAATTTAAATTGCAAATGTAAACTATCAGAAGGAAACACCTGTAAGTATTAAATCAGGCAACTACTGATTTTCAACCAAATCAATAATTTGTAGCAGGACAATGAATGTGTACCATCCAATAAAAACAAATAAGGACTATCTTCTTATTATCATAAAAGCAATAAAAAGACTTGCACAGCATTCTTTAACAAATTTGTCTTTCATTCTGCACCATAAAGATAACAAAGTGTCGTGTTCTCTTAGAACATATTGTTTTACTCTGTATGTTTTTCATCACTATAGTCTGGAGTATATTGTTTTTTAATTTGCTGATGGAAACCATCAATTAGAGTTAGCTTGAGTGCTGTGGGAGGATAAAAACAATAGATATGAAGGGAACAGAATAGTATCTAGCATAAATTAATGATGCATTTATTGTGCATCTCATTAGCTTGGTGCAGGGTTTATTCTATGAGTAAATAACTTAGAGTTGTATCAAAAACTGGGAGAGTAGGAGGATTTGGTTAGGGAACCATCTAATTATAGTCACTCATCTTGGAAAGAACGACTCTACTTCTTTGATACAAATCTGATTAAAAGAATATTTTTTTTCCAAATGTCAAGATTTTATGTACAGTTACAGCCTGTGAGAAAGTATTTCAACAGCCATGTTTTTACTGAGTTTATCTATGGCTTGCAAAACTTTCTAAAGAAAAAAAAATACTTTTCTTTAAATACAGGAATCTAGAAAAGAACAACAATTGATTCATGAATTTTAATTTATTTTTTTTTTTCACAGAAATGGCCTTATCATCAATGGAAAAGGTAATAACTAGCTACAATGTATTCTCTGTGAATCACTAATACTCTGCCATTCTGAATTCACTAATATATAGTGATGTTTCTAAATCTCATGAAACAGGAAGAATTCTTGAAGATTTACGATCCAGTTGCAAAAAAGAAAAAGAATATATTTTAAGTAGTATAATTAAGTCAGCCAGAAGGAACTAAAACAGTCAGGTCAACACTGAACCCTTCCTGCCATCCATTGTACTGTAGGTATGTAATTTCTAATTAATGTTTAAAATGCAGTTCACTTGTACTTGATATTTAATTTATAGCTATAAGAAAAGTATGTAATCTAACAGTAACATGAATGATTTCTTCATGAAAGAACCTGCCTTCTTGAAATTATGGGAAGAGAGGAAATACAAGCACAAAGGTTGCTTTGTTCTCTTTTATAATAAAAATAAATATTTCAGTTTCTTATTTGTTTCACCTTTAACTAAATTAAAATTTTATGTGAGACAAGTGCAGCAGAGTAATTGGGGCAGTAGTAGTATTGTCTAAGTTGAAAACTGCAAAACATAAAGTCAGAAATATATCAGAATTCATGGAGGCTGACATTTTTTCTGAGCATTGCCTTTGAAATCCAACTGTTATAACAGAGCTCTTGACTCAATGATGAAGAAAATCGTCTCCTCACGGTTGAGAGTCATTTAATCAGGACTGTAAAATTTGGGTCTGACTTACACAAAAATAGTCTGCACTTTTTAAAGCCAGCTAACAAATTTGTTAACTAGAAATAGAGTAATTTACTTACTCGAGTGTTGAACTGGAATTAATAATAACAATTAAAAAAAAAATCTTCTGGGCCAATCTGATTATATACACAGTGTAATTATTTTAAGAAAATCAACAGAACAAAGCCAATTTAGCAGTGTATGATATACTTATCCCTCTTTTAGGAAGGAAAATACCTTTGAAATACCTCATCTGGTCATTTAGAAGGAAGAAAATACACATTTATGTCACTTAAATGAATTCTGAGCATGTAGCAGTTCCCCCTCTTATCAAGAGATATATTCAGCAACATTGACGGTGTGGAGTAGAAAGGATCTTGAAGCACTGTATGAATTTTTATTATGTCTGAAGTACTTCTGAGCTCATAGTTCTATATCACAAGGTAAGTCCTGTATGTATCTTAATGAAGAGTTTTGTTCTTGGTGGTGGAAAGGGGTATGCTTATTCTATGCTTTTTGTGCTGAGTATGCCCCAAAACTGGTTTAACAATATGTCTTGTATTAAGAAAAAAAGAAAAAAAGAAGAAAAAAAAAAAAGATAAAAGAGCTGTAAGCATTTTTTTGCTTTATTCCTGTTGTGCCTTCTCTGAATGTCTTGTCAGTCTCACCACTTCAGAGAGTCTGCTTGATCTAGGAATCAGTTGTATGGCCAGCCCTTTAGAAAGAGTATTAAATATGGGCTTTGTTCTTAATGACCCATATATAGTGTCCTCTATAAATTGTAGGATATAGCCTTCGGAAGGAAACGTAAAAATGCAGAAACAAAAATGTTAGCAATGTGATCCAACCTCACAAATTTTTTTAGGTCTCTCTTTTTCTTTACTTTTCTTTTTTTTCTTTTTTTTTTTTTTTCCAGGATGTCTAATTAGGGGAGAAAAAAAAAACCCCAACCTGTAAATGTCGAGTTTTAAACTTTTTAAAAGTGTGATATATGAAAGGAAGTCTATTTTGATAAGGGGCTGTGTAGAAGAAAGAGAATAAATAATGAGAGCTGCGTTTAAAGTGGCAGACTTGGATTCAGTGTCTTTAAAGGAGTGACAGGCAGCACTGACTTCTTGTTATTTATTGACAGAGGAGGCTGGTGACCATTAGTGATGCCTTTTCACCAGCTGTAGCAGCCTTGTTTTAATCATTAATAAATCAGTGCTAAATATGTGCAAGTGCAAGATGATAGCTTTAGTTTTGTGCCTGGGCACACACATCATGCTAATTTGAGCAAAGGGCTACATGTTGAAAGAAAGTGATGGTGGAGGGGAGCAGAAAAAATATTAGGAAACTAATAATGCTCTTCAATGAATAGGTACAATTGCCCACAGATGTTCAGATACTTGACCACTGTACTCTGAAGGCAGTGGAAAAAAATCAGTCCCATACAAGCAGGTTCCTGTCACATAACAGTGATAAAAGTTGTTCTCTCTTGAGACTTGAGTAATGTAATCACACGTGGAAATATCCTTGACACAGGCAAATCACACTGGTGTAAAGGGAAGAGGATGTGATGGAGCAGAGAATGTGGATTTTCCTAGTCAGTTTGTGGCAGTGTGACTTCAAAGATGTCACTGGCACTGTATTTCACCTGGGACTACGAGTTCATAGGTGTTTCTCTGATATTTGGTTAAAAATCAGACTCTTAACAGGACTTTGTTTTTCTGGTTTGTTTCTGTCCGGTTATGTGGACAAGATACAGCTGAGAAAGCCCTGCCACGTGCGGTGCACAGATCCCTCTCCCAGTACGTATTTCCGAGTGCCACCTGCTGGCTTTTTGCCTCTCCGCCGTTCACCGATGCGTAGCCGTTTTTCTGAAGGCGTATGTGCTGTGGTGTCAGGTGCCAGTTCCTGAATACAGCCTTAGAGAATACAATTCTCTGGTGCCTGTCAGCTGTCTTACCGAGATGCAGACCAAAAGACAACAGCTCCGTATACGTTCCAAGGCTGTCCTGGTATCTACATTTCACTGAATAAAACTCCAGGTATTACTAAACAGCTTTACTCTTTCAGTTGAGAGAAAGGTGTGGTAAAAGAAAAAAAAAACAAAAAAACAAAAACCACCCCACAAAATGAAAAAGTCTCATGAAAATCATACAGTGGAATTACTTATTCTGATAGGAACAGTTTCAGTTGAAAGCAGGATCCCGGCACTGATGTGTGAGGGAGCTCTTGGTGAACTGTCTGTCTGCTCAGGGTCTGCCTGTCAGTGAGTTAAAAAAAACCCAACAAAACAGTAGACGTTGTGCTCGTGTTACTGCTTCTCTAAAGGACTTTGCTTTCAGGATCCCATCCACCATTTGTTGTGTGGCTTGTGTGCTCAGTTTGATAGAGAACAGGCACATCATACAAATGCATTTTGTGGCAAGCTAGGGCTGTGATAACTATTTGGCCATAACTGGAGTCGTAACGACACGATGGGGATGTTGATAAAACAAAAGACAGATTATCCTTTGTACCGGGCTGTTCTGAATAGACACTGTCTTCCATTGTGGATGGGAAGTGGCATGATAAAAAGTACTTGTTTATTCTCCTGATTTCCGTAGAGAGCAGGCAGGAAAAAAGTGACTGGTAGCTCAGATCCATGTAACTCCCACTGGATTTCTATTTACAAACTGCCAGAAGACAAACTGTCTCTCCCAGTGGCATTCTCTGAGGAGGCCTCTGTGCTGTCTGTGACATTCATTACACACGTGCCTGCACAGCACCTGTCAGTCACTCTCACCCAGAGAGACACCCATCACTTCCCCAGACATTCCATGAGATAGATGAACAAATTTAAAAATACAAAATGTTGGGACTGAGTGATCCATGGGTAACTAAGCAAGCACTGGTAATATAGACAAAGATATACTAAGAGCTAGACTACTTATTCTGTTATTTTTGTATTTTGCATTTTTTCAGTCCCTGTTCAGCTGTCTCTGTTTTGAAAGAGTTTGAGATACATTCCTTTGTTTTAAGCACGGAAGATTTGAATTGTGGTGTGGTTTTGTAGTGTTGTGGGGTTTTTTTTGTTTGTGGTTTTGTGGTTTTTTTTGTCTGTTTGTGTATTTTGTGTTTGTCTTATTTTTATTTTTCTTGTTTGGTAACTAGAAACTTTGGGGTTTTTTTTTTCCATTGCACTGGGAGGCTCTTCCCAAAGAGAGTGCATGGCCTGTGGCAGTCCCAAGGCATCCCATCTGAGTTCTTCCTGAGTTCTTTGCTGGTTTTGACACAAGTTTTATCAGACTATGAATGTCTTGATTGAAATGGCAGTGAAATGGGTCAGTTCATTGGCATTTTTTAATGGAAATTTTCCAACAGTTAAAAACTAGCCTGGCTTACAGGGGAAGAGAAAGCAGTTGTAATATATAATGAAACAAATGAAAAAAAAAAAAAAAGGTAGTTGATAGCAATGAATAAATGAATATAAATGAGAAGTTAGGAATTGAAGGCATTTTTAAAGGAAGCAAAAAGAAAAAAAAGGAGAAACTTATGGCCATGGGAATCAAGGACTTCAAAATTTTTCTAAAGAGGAAAAAATCTTAATGATCATATTACATTGTTACCGTGGAGAAGGCAGAAATGTGTGTAATAATGCCAGAAAAACAGTGATTTTTCTGTTACGTATTTATACAACTACAGTTCTGAATTCTGTGCTAACCTGTCCACCTTTTTTATCTAAGATAACTAGTTTCCCACCTAAAGGGTATTCAGTGATCTCATCTGGGTGGATTTAGGAGTCACAGAAGAGAATGTTACCAGGGAAATTATTGATTAGGCAGAAGTAGGTAGGGGTTAGCAGCAGCAGAGTTCCAAGATGATAAATAACTTGAGATGAATAAAAAACAATTACTTGGATGAAGATTTTGAATTTGTAGGGATTCATTTTGAACAGGGATTTGATGCCAGGATTTTCATTTGTTCCTACAGGCTTTTCTCCTTAAGCTGTTTACTGCTGTTGTCCCTTCAAGTCTCCGGGGTTCCCCTTAGTAGTCTTCACCTTGGAAAGCAACCTGCTTTTCTGGGTTGTGCAAGACTAGTATTTGCCCCTTTCAACCCTTTTTATTCCATGAGCATGAGTCCCTCTACTTCTCCCTTATTGTTTCACTTACTGCCTTTCCCAACTGGGGCTTATTACAGGTTAATGTGTAAAATTCAAAGTTAGTGGTCATCTAGAATGCTTCTCCTGACTGTCTGTGAAAAAACAACAGGATGATAGCTGTGTAATGGTTCTGAAGCTGAATTACCTTGTTTCAACAATTAATAAGGATGAAAATGGGCACAGGCTGCTAACCTTTAACATTTTAAAATCAGCATTTCTTTATAGTAAGTGTCCAAATAAATGTTAAAGAAAACTATCTGAAGAGCTCAGTGGACCATTGTCATTGGTTTTCAATAAAACTGGAAATTTCCAGAGGATGAGAAAAAATCTATTGTTGAGCCAATATTTTGAAAGGGTGAAAGAGGTTACAATGGTAATTATAGGCCTGTCACACTGACATCCATCTTAGGCAAAATAATGGCATGGCTGAGAGAGGACTCAATTATTAAGAATGAAATAAGGGTAATAATAATTGTTAGACTTGTGGAATACTGATAGTATAAAGCTGATATGACACCTTTTTGATGAGATTACAGTGTGGGTTGATAGATAGAAGAGAGCTGTTGATGTGAGGAGGGTTTTTTATGGCAAAGGAGGAGTTGGGAGGGCAAATAATTTTGATTAAGCAGCTAGAACAATACAAAGTCATCATGCTGAATGAATGAAGAGTGGCTAAATGAATGGTGAGTAATCATCAAACTGGCACAGGTCTCATAATCAGGGATGGCCACACAGTGTTAGAGGACTTGTCAGTGGCCTGGAATAAACAACATCATTAGTGACACAACGTGCAGATGTTGCAAAGACTGAGAGGCCTGAACATAAAGAGCTCAGGTCACTGATACAACACAGATTGGTGGCAAACAGGACGTGAGGAACCCACATCTGGATAGGAAACAAAGCAAAAGGGGGAATGCTTGTAGCATAACAGAAGGTGAAAGGGTTCTCTTCTAATGTATGATGGACAGTATGACTTATATAGTCCCTATAGGCTTAAACAGGAACACTGGGGAGTAGAACATCTACCTTTATCTTATTAGGTGTTTGTAGGCTACATTAGTTTTGGAATATTAATTCTGGGTGGCCACAAGAATTTCTTTTCTACTTATACTTTGGTATTATTTTTCCCCCCCCTTTCTTTTAGTGCAAAAAGTTAAGTTTTGACTGTTTAGTTGTGCTGCTTAGGTGATAGTTGGAACAAGTCTCATGTGATGCACTTACCCTGACTAATTTTACATGAGCAGCTGTTGTCTCCCTATATTAGCTTCAGTTTACACAGAAGAATTTGGATGGGTCTCATTGTTTTTGTTAATTTCACCTTCCTTGGATTGCAGATAATTTGGTACTTGTGTGAGGCAAGGTCAGAATGCTTTCTTTTCCAGATTCTCCAAAGTACTTTGAGGATATTTTGCAGTCATCTAATGGATGTAGGTCTAGAGTCCCACAAAACTTAGTAGTAATTCTGTCAAGTAGCATCAAGTTTGTCTAGGTAATTTACAAGTGTTGCCTTGTAAAATTGTGAATTTTAAAAGATATTTACTACTGGTGCCTCTGCAGTATTAATATACTGGTTAATATTAGATATTCCATTTTATTTTTCTCCCTCATTTTCTCTATCTAAAAACTCTGCTCTAAAATGCGTTGAGAACTCCTGATGAAAAGATGGTCTCTGTTCAACAGTATTGCAAAGAGAAGTATTTTACCTGGTGCTGTAGTATCAGTCTTTAAGGAATTTGTATTGCAAACATCCTTCAAAGACATTTTTCTTTGAAATAATAATGGTTGTTCTAGATTATGTGGAATTTGCATTCTAAAAGTGCAGGGCATGTAAGTAGGAGCTTCTGGAGGTTTAACCCCCCAGTGAGTACATCAAACAACTATGGAAAACTGTCATTTGTAAATATTTTGTCTGCACAATTGCTGGCCTTTTTGATCAGTTAAATGCTTTTGTTGTCGGGTGCCATCCCACAGCAAAACTGCATTCCTTCTCAGGGAAGTTGAATTCAGTTCCTTATTTTAATCAGCTGAGATAAGAAGATATAAAATTGTCAAAACTAGTGGTATCTTACTGAACCTTTATTATTCATCTATCTCTTCAAATATTTAATGAATATAGCAGTTGTCTGTATGATATTTGTTCTGTCAAAGGCTGTAGGGGAAATAGTCAAGCATTACAAATTGCAATTTTGTCTGACTGTTTTGGTGTTTTCTCTTTTTATTTTTTTTGTTGTTGTTGTTCATTCTGCACTTATTATCTATGAACTTCTAAAAACATCTCTGTAATGAAGAGTTGTTTATTTCGTATTGTTGTTTATTATTTGGCAGTTCTATTTAGAGGTACTACACTGTAGATTGGCACATCTCTCTTTGCTTTTCTACTCATTAGCAGGGAGTCTTTAATCTCTTCTTTCTCTGCTTTTCTTAATAATCACAATATCTCAGTTTCCCTGTGGGACTCAGCCTAAGATTGAGTAGAAAATTAGACTCACATCAGGCAGGCTGAGCTTATAATAATGCTGAAGAAGTAAAATAACATGAAAAAAAATGACACATTTCTGCTGTACATATGGTTTTAATTATTGTAGCTTTTGGAGTCTAATTCAAAAAATACACTAATGAATTGAACTGAGGTTGAAAAACTCCATTTTATCTTTTAAAATAGAAGTATTCCAGTTCTAACATACTCTAAATTATCTACTAATTTTCAAAGTCTAAAAGAAACTGTTTATTGAATAAAAGACATGAGACTCCTTATCAGTGTGGAATTTTAAATTTCTTATGTATCTTTGTATTTGTATTTAGAGCATATTGCAAAACAGGAAAAAGATTCTGAGTATCCTAGTTATTTGGTCATCAAACTGATCACCGAAAAAGTTTTACTGTAACCATTGATGAAATATCTTTTTTTTTTTTTCTTTCTTCCCCCCCCCCCCACTACCTGTATTGTCTTGGATGTATTGGGTTGGGGAGTACAAGTAAATCTAAGATCCCATATTAAATATTTTCTCTGAAGTACAATCACTGTATCATACATTTGTATGACTGTTTAGTTTCTAGAATATCATCTTGCTTTGCAATCAAATTTAATATAACTTTGGAATTAAAACATCTTTAACCTAATGTCAATTTAATTTAGTCATGTTGTATGATTGAAGTATTTGCACAGCTTTGTCTTTTGAGTATAGTCAAAATATGAAAGAAAATAATAATTAAGATGATTGTGATGCAGATTAAACATTATGGTGTTTTCTTTAAAATTGTTTTATATGTATCTGTAAAATAACATATACTACAGATTCACAGAATCACAGCATGTTAGGGGTTGGAAGGGACCTAGAAGATCATCTAGTCCAACCCCCCTG
>JAOEGS010015335.1:0-36165 GCA_025447755.1 Corythornis vintsioides
CCTGCTGTGGCAGGGGGGTTGGACTAGATGATCTTCTAGGTCCCTTCCAACCCCTAATATCTATGAATCTATGAATACTGTAAATCCTGATTTAGGAGCACAAGTACAAGTTTTAGTTTAGAGTAAACAGACTGCAATAAAAATATCTTTACACAATTCCAGCTATCTTTCCTATATCTTCACACAGTAAATTAGCATGGTGATACCACCATCTGCTCTAAGCAGTAGTACTATATAAATGTTAAATAATAATATTTCTTAAAGTTTGTGAGATCAAAGTTTGTATCTTTTGTCAGTATTTTATACAAAAATAGCTGAACTTTATTTAAAAACAATTGCTCAGGTGTCTCACTGATGAATCTTTACTTATAAAAGCAACAGGACCCTCAATAAAATAATCAAATTTGCTTTAAAAGCAAATAGATTTTAAAATGCAAACAGAACAAATAACCATGCTCCCTTTTTCAGCAACTGTCATAACTCTCCAGAATCATATTACTTCCAAAATACTGCTTTATGTAAAGCCTTGTTTACTTTGGCTTTCTAGCTTATAAACAACACTATGACCAAAATAAACCCAAGACCCTTCTTTGCAATTTGTTTCTGCTTTCATCTCACCTAACAACTCGTAAATGCACCACTGTATTGCCTCTTGGAAACTCCCAGCAGACGTAGCGTGTTTATTAAACTTTTCTCAGCACTGTTGGCAAGGAGCGTCAAAGTAATCATTTCAGACTTCCCCATACCTCTACAGCCCTGAAAAAGAAACTGCCTCCTGGCAGGAAGATATCATCACAAACCCAACACCAAATGCATTCTACATTTAGAGTTCTTTTGTATCCTTGCTTTCCAATCCCTCCAGTGGCCAGGAGTCACCTAAACCAGGAGTCACCTTTGGATCAATGGTAAGGCCCTGGCTTTTTAATGTTTTATGAGCATTCATGAACTTCTGGAGGTACTTAGAGGTATATAGCCAATGATGCTTCAAGACATCCTCCATCTCATAGCACTTGGACTGCCTGGCATTCATTTTTCGGAATCTCCTAAATAATTTGTTTCCAGACTCATTTCCTTCACTTGCCCAGGCCCCAATGGAGCCATCTCGTTCAATTATTTCAGGAACATGAGCAAGGGTTTTGTGGAAATAATTTGTAATCTTGCCTTCATATCTGTACTTAAACTTCGTAGAAAGGAGCTCAGCAAAACGCTGTGAGTTGTAGCTGTACTGGTACAGCAGTTCTGGACACTCCTTGGCAGGGCACGAGGAGCGCCACACTGGCTTCATCTTCAGATAAAGGTCCATTAGTTCTTTTAGGGCTTCATGCCTTTCCTCAGACTTGACTAATTCACATACTGCCTCTACTGTCTCTTTGGACATGAGCTTTCTAGCAAAATTTCCACTCATCCTCATCATAGGCTTCAGGTTCATCTTCTTCCTGAGATGTTTGTCAAGAGTCAGCTGCCATCTCTTCCTCTCCTCTTTAGACGCATCAGGATTTTTGTAAACCTCACCAATCTCCATCTGGAAGATCCTGTAGAATTCGGTTGCATTGCCAATGTCGCAGTGCAATGCATCTATGGAGGGAACAGTCTCAATAAAAGGTTTGGCTGAAACACCCTTCACTCTGTCACGGAGCTCATCAACAGATTCATGATGTGGGTTGGACCTCCATATCTCATATCGCTCCAGATTTTCAGCATGGCTCCTGGTTATGGAGTGGAAGACCAAATTCTGGGATGCCTCCAGGCGAGTGGCATCACACAGGGTACAAATATAGGTGGAACCCGAGGCCTCCAGCCCTTCCACTTCCCGCACAAGTTTCTCATCGTATCCTGTACCCCTAAAGATGAATTTGAATGTTCTCAGGATGCCTCCCAGTTCAAGTAGCAGTTCACTGTTTTTCATAGCCTCTCTTTCTGCTATGAGGGGACTCAGGATTGCCGTCAGAGTTTCATGATCTGATTCGTCAGCCAGCATAAGGCACAAGGGCTTGCAGCACAACTCTGAATTGGGCTTTACTTCTTCAAAGATCCTCTTGCTTTCATTCCCATGTGCTATAGCAATGTTCATGACTGTGAAAGAGAAGCGAACAGCCTTCTCTGGAACAGCTGGCCCACTTCCATGCTTCTCACTGACATCTCCCATTCCATCACAGGACTCTTTGACTACCACAGTGAAGGGACCGTTCAAATAGTCATCCAGGTCTTTTGCTTTCATGCCTTCCAAAATCTCCTCCTCCATGTCCTTTAAGGCACAAACCAAGGCTGCATCATATCGAAATCTCTTTGCAATTGTATCCACTGGGTAGTCATCAATTGAGAGTGGCAATCCTGACAGTCCATCTATAATTCCCACTTCTGTGTTCATGGATACATTTTTCAAGGGAGGTTTCCACTCAAATGGATGATACCCTGGCAGGAGGGCTTTCTCAGCAGTGCGGAGAGCATGCAAAGGCTGGAAAATCTGCCGCCCGGTGACGGCTTTCACTGTTCTATACATTTTATGATATTGACTACAACTGAGAAATGTATTTACTCGGATTGCCAGGCAGACAGCTGGGTGGAGTCCAGACCCCCTCCCTTGCATTATAGCCTCCAATTCATCTGCTTGTCTGTGCTCATTTTTTGCTCTTAAAGCCAGCAGGAACAAAGTCATGCACACAGCCTTTATATCGCCACCCTCTTCCTTCTCAGCAAAAGCCTTGACTTGACGTTTCAGTTCTCTCAGGCGATGTTTCTGAGCTCTCCTTGTCAAGGACAGGAGATGCTGCCTCGGTCGGCCACCTTTATTTATGTGGCTATAGAGCGCTCTATCTTTCATCTCCTTGTGGCTGGACAGGTGTTGGCCATATTTTCCATGCAAGATCTCTTCATCACATTCCTTTACAGGGCATCTTATACCCAGGTTATCAAGAATGTTCAGGAAGGACTTCACTGGGGTTACCAGATCAGTAGGGAAGCAAGGATACCAGCAGGAGGGGCAATAGCTGCCCATAACCTTGATACATTTAAGGATGCAAGTTCTGCAAAACAAGTGTCTACATGTTGTTTCCACTGGATCTGCCAAAATATGTTCACAGATCTGACAAGAGATGGCTTTGATGAAACCTGTTGGATAATCAACTGCAAGCAGCTTGGTGCTCAGATGTGTATTCTTGCAATTGACACTCTCTTTCATTAAATTTTTGTTGTTTCGCTGTGCTTTGTTCTTTACATCTCTGTTTATTCGAGCACATTCTGCAATGGTCTTCACACGTTTGCCATGTTGTAAACTGGGTGGCTGTTTTTTTCTCTTGACTCCATGACTGGTAGTGTGGCACACATAGCAGTTTGGGGAGTGGGGTTTCCACTTCATCGTGCTGCTCCTAGGAAAGTAAACTTCACATGGAGTACTACTGAATTTTCTATGGATAATACTCCAGCAGTTGTGACAAAATCGAGTGGGGTGAATAGTATCAAGATCCCCTCGCACATCCACCTTAAAAACCTTAGAGATAAGATCTGGCCAAGAGGTTGCTTTTTTTTCTTTCTTTCTCAGAAGCAACAGAGTTTCTTCATCCACCGGCCCATGTACTGGATGAGTTCTCTTGTAACAATCAGTTTTAAATGAAGCTCCACAGATGCGGCAAAGTTGCTTCAGATTGTTCTGATGAGCTTGTTCGTCTTGTGTTTTCATGTCACTGGCATCTTTCTCAAGTGCCTGACTGTCATCCATAAAGTCCATCTTTTCTCCTCTTGGTGCTGCTTCATTTTTATGCAGTATGATTTTTTTGTTCAGAGAAGCAACCTCATTTGCCTGATCTTTGTTCATGTGCTGGCTGTCATCAGAAGGTGTTCTTTCAAATGATCTAACTTTAAACAGCTTGAATTTCCATTCAGAAAATTTTGCATATGGATGCTGAATTTCTTCAGGAAGGTCCATTTATGATGCTACTGACATTAGCAACCTGGCAGAAATCAGATTACCTGAGTAAAAGAAAGAAGCTATAAGTTATCTGGCAAAATTAATAATGCTGTCATGGCTTTTACTTGAACAGTTACTGTTACTTCCACTGAGAAATGCTTTGAAAGTCAGTTACTCATCCAAGACACCTACTGAAATGAAAGTCCCAGACATGTCTGTCCACTAATTATCTCAGATAAGCACCCAAATGTGGTTTGACTTTGATCCTGAGACATCCACATGTCTATTAGATCACCGATACACCTTACATAAAGCAGTTAGTCATCTGGTATGAATAACCAAATCTGCCCCTTCCTTCTTAATACCTGACTGAGATTACCCTATGTAGAGCTACCATAGACAGCAGAACTACATTCTGAAAGTTTCATGGCTTCTTTTATAAAAAATTGAACTGAACTGGCATCTGAAAATAGAATTTTGTCTGCCTTATTCTGTAATACCTAACTCAGCAAGACCACTGCTTTCCCACCACTTGCTAGTCAGTCTGATCCGGAGTGTGTGGTACATGCTGTTCCATCTGAGCAGAACAGCACATACTACTTGATCCTAAGGCAGACTTGATTCAGCCCCCAGTTCTGCAAGGTACTTAAGTGTATGCTTAATGAATGCGAGTAGCTCCATAAAGCAGGACGAGTGTTTCCTCTGCTGATGCAAAGTGCTATACTTCCCTTAACTCCAAAGGAGATGCAGCAATTTCTACTGGCTGCAGATTTGCTCTGGAGAGAATATTTATACATTGTAAGTTAGTTGTCTGTTTAAGTACCCTGCTGAGAGCTCTCTCCATAAGGATTACTGGTGCTGGAAAGCTGAAAATGTCTGTTCAAATTTTACTTCAATTTTAGCTTTCACAAAGATACAACCAAAAGTAATATCAATGTGGTTACCATGGAAATATGGTATTGCATAAAAATAAATACAAGACTTTCACCTCAAACAGTGAAACTTTTTGCTACTGCATCAGACTTAGGGACCGCAACAAAAGTGAATAACCTTTTTTTTATTACCTGGCTATGAGAAGTGCACAAAGTAAACAAACAGTATTTTTACCAATCTGGTTGGTGTAAGTAATGAAAATTAGGAAAACTGCACATTAAGGCTATATACTAGAACTATAAATGATGTGGGTATGGCTGTGGTTTCTTTATTATATCACCTCTTAGCAATTCACATAACTTGCTAGAAGTCTTATCTCAGTGTCTACTTGGAAGGTGTATTTCCTAAAAAATACATCCAAGTCATGGTCTACAGTGATGATGCCATGAGTGTTTCTGGGATTATTTAATTTACAACCTTTCAATAAAGCATCATTTCAGTGTGGTCTTTCAGAGCCCATTGGGGAAGGACTGCTGGGGAAGGACACTGGGGAAGGACTGTTTCAGAGCCCATTGGGGAAGGAATACTTTGAATAAGTTCCAGATCCAGAATGACATATCACTCTGCTCAGCAATTTCCTTAAGAGCTGTGTTTAATTTCCAAATTGTTCATTAGGCCTTGGCAACTAAAATTTATGTTTGTTTTCTTCCCCAGCTTCACTTCATTTCATCCCACTGAGAACAAGCTACCCATACTGCTCTCCCCATCTGCCTACATTGCTCTGTCCAGATGTCTGTATTGCTAAATATCTGTCTTCACTGTGGTCCCCTGCTGTCCATCACTGATCCAGCCTGGCAACATGTGCTTGCATTCTGCTGGTCAGAGATCTGTGATGTGCAGCTGTGCCCAGATGTATTCAGAGCATTACTACTCTTTTGCTTTCTTGCTTGCATCCTGTGGCAGACTTGGTAAAATCTATCCACAGAGCAATAATCCATTTGCCTCTGAATAGTCCTGTATCCCTATTACCTGCAGAGTAATTGAATAGCTGGTGGCCCTATGCTGTCTGAGGATTCTTTTCTTCTATGTAACACCCTATGCACACAACTTGTGCACTTTCATCATCTCCAGCAGGATCTTCAGAATCTCCATGAGTGTAAACCATAAGCAATGCCTCCTCAGAGTGGCACCTAAATCATTGCAAAGAAACAGCCAGCACCAAGTACGTGTAGAGAAAAATATTTAATGCTTTCTCTACTCTTTTAACCCTTTGACTAATTGCCACCACAGTGCCATACTCATCTCCAAACCCACAACCTAACTCTTGTTACTAATCACTAGCTCCAATGAATCAGGTAGGGTTTACCACTTTTAAAGAAAAGTTCAAGTGCTCTTTTCTTTTCTCTCTTGCACTGAACATTCCCTGGAAGAAATGAATAACACAGAAGTCCTCTCATGTCACCCAACCTTCACCTTCTGCAGTAATTGTTTCCAACACGCTACTCTTCAAATGCTTTGAATTGTCTAGCTCTCAGGCAGTGGAGATTTCAGCAGCATTCTTGGGCAAGCACAAATTCCCAGTGCTAGGAGTATTTTCTGCTAGTCATGCTAAATTTACCTGTATTCTGTTATTGTAGTTGAGGGTCACACTGAACAATCTTTCTTCTCCCTGCCTACCCCACTCAGATGCTTACAGAGTGAACCCCAGCCGTGAATCCCCAGCCATGGTTATTTAGTTGATTCTGACATCTGTGTTCAGTATCACCTCTTTTTATATTGGAAAGGGGAAAATAAATCCCTTTTCTTCCCAGGTCACAATATCTCGTACATTTCTGAAGATGAGCAAGATTGCAATACTTCACATCAAGGAAGACATAGCTTTATAGTTTCACCAAAATGAACAAAACAACCTCTGAGGCAAGGAAGCACATACAAAATAAAATCATCAACCTGCACATTGAAACAGGTAAAGGAACCAACACTTGGATGTCCTACAAGCTTGTGGTCATTAGTACTGCCAGCCTACCTTTAGCTCACTGTCAGTTTGTAGAGTTGCTGCTCAGTCTGCACAGTCTGCTCCAGATGTCAGACCTGCATCTCTCCTTCCTGCATGCTCTTGCCCTTTCTGTGTTTCCTCTTCTTTTTAAAGACACTTCAGTGCTGTTTATCTCACTTATCCCTGTCCCTCCAAGCTCCCAGTACCACCCCGGTGCTAACCACAGGTTACTTCTACTAAACACAATACAGAGCTTTCAAATCCAGGTGGCACCTGGCAATTTATGAGGCTTAACCACAAACTTCGTATAAACAAGATCTTGTGTGAGACTCCTGGGTTTCTCTGAGGAGCACCTGCACTGTTTTTTAACACAAAGTTTTGCATCTGTTTTTTTTCTTTCTACTTTCAGAACTGGCTTCCTCACTGTTAACTCTCAGAGAAGAAAACCTGGTCCCTCAACAAAGCTATGTCATTGAAAGTCCACTTTCTCAGTTCAACAGCAACAAGCTTCTGGGGTTTGGGTGAACTGACAACAGGGGTAACAAAATGTCCTTTCTTCTGATACTCATATTTCATTTTCGAGAATATTAACCTTTTTGGTGAATATACATTTTGGGTCTTGAAGGCCCTGGGTAGGGAGGACAAATCAAAAATACAGAAGTTCGCCGTATACATATTACTAGTAGTGGATACGACACCACATATGTGCCACAGGTGGCCACAAACAGTGGGCAGTAGAGTATCTTTTCTGGTGAAGCCAAATCAATCATCCATCCTCAGTTTCTACAGACCAACTCTCATGAAAACTGACTTTGAGTGGAAAGAAACCATAAGTTCAGAAATAGGAATTTTCAATAACAGCATAACTACATAAACACCTACCCCAGCATTTCCCTCTCTCAGGAGACTTCATGATCCTACAGGACTCAAATCCATTGCTGACTTGCACACTCTTCCCTAACAAAGTGACTGTGCGGGAGTCCACTGTGCTTTCATCACAGCTGTGAGGATTTCCCAGTTAAAACGGCTCCTACCTGACAGAATCTTACACAGCACTAATGGCAGACAGAGTGAAAATCAGCAAAAGCTGTAATATTTAGCATTTGTTACAGC
Organism: Corythornis vintsioides; assembly: GCA_025447755.1. Taxonomy (NCBI): domain Eukaryota; kingdom Metazoa; phylum Chordata; class Aves; order Coraciiformes; family Alcedinidae; genus Corythornis; species Corythornis vintsioides. The sequence goes on from JAOEGS010015335.1 coordinate 7,887, forward strand.
TAAAAAAGATGAGAGACAGTTCTCTCACTATTATCCACTCTGATCTTACAATGCTTCCAGTTCTTAGAATCATAGAATTTAGGAAAAGATCTTTAAGATCATCAGGTCCAACCATTAACCCGTCACTGCCAAGTGCAGCACTAAACCATGTCCTTAAATGCCACATCTGCACGTCATATCTATAGCCTGTTCCATAGTTTGATGACTTTTTCCATGAATAAATTTTCCCTAATATCCAACCTAAACCTCCCATGACATAACTTGAGGCTGCTTCCTCTTGTCCTATCCTTTTACTTGGAAAAAAAGACTAACCCCCACCACACTACCACCTCCTTTCAGAGAGCAGTTGAGGTCAAGAAGGTCTCCCATGAGCCTTCTTTTTTCCAGGCTGAACAACTCCAGGTCTCTCAGATGCTCCTCACAAGACCTGTGTCCTAAACCCTACACCAGCTTCATTGCCCTTCTCTGCACATGCTCAAATCCCTCAGTGTCCTTCTTGGAGTGAGGGGTCCAAACCCAGGATTAGAGGTGTAGTGTCACCATTGCTGAGTACAGGGGGTAGATCCCTGCCCTAGTACTGCTGGCCACAGTAGTGCTGATACCAATCAGGATGATGTTGGTTTTCTTGGCCACCTGGGCACATGCTGGCTCATATTCCAAGCTGCTGACCAGCACCTCCAGATCCTTTTCCTCCAGGAAGATCTCCAGCCACTCTTCCAAGCCATTCTTGTAATATGATGCCTTGCAGAAATGGTTAGTCCAAAGTCTGTGTGCCATACAAGAAGCCAATAGTTCCTCAGTAACCAGGTGACATGATTCATGCCAAAGAAAGTAACGCTTGAGAGAGTAAATGATGTATGAAGCATGTAATGCATGGAGAAAGTAAACAAAGTTCAGGGCCGAACCCTGATATCCTTGCTTACAATTTTGACTCACTCAAAACCTTAATGGAAAATAAATCCCAATCAGAACCAGCTGAATGAGTGTGTAAGGTAAGGTAGAACAGAAATCAGAGAGGTTATTCTAGTCCAAGGCAGTGTGAGACAAGGATGTCATGGCTGAGGCATTTATAAACCCATCTAGGTCCTGAGCCCAGATTTTCCATTGTCCTTGTTTGAACTGAACTTCCTAACAACCTTCCTATTTTACTATTGACTCCCTAGCATTTGGAGACACCTTTTCAAAGACATACCAGATCAAGCTGCAGTACCAGATATCACTCAAAACCACTCTCTGCAGTCACATACTAGTTTCCTCCCTTATCTTGAAATGGCATACATGTCTCCCTGACAATAAGCATTGTTAGTACTGAGGGATTGAAGGCTCTTTGAGAAGCACTTTAGCACATATTTCTCTCTGAGGTGCTCATTCAAAACTTCACCTTGGTAGCTGGCTTCTACCCCACTCCCCCAGGAATCTGAGTTTCCACGTGCAGGGCGCTGTACAGGCAGCAGCTAGGCTATCAAAGAAGCCACATGAGCTTCTGTAAACCTAGTCAAATGCTTTACTTCCAAAGTACCCAGGAAATCACCTTGAAAAAATATTGTCTTGTAAGGATACTGCAGGCATCTAAAGGTTTTAATTGATCTTTAACTGCTAGAGCTTCGGGTCTGGTTTATGTCTGTATGAGCATGATTGCTCAACAGTTTGAGTTGCCGTGCGGATCCGGTGCTGGGAAATGGTTTCCCTGTGCAACTGGCACCATCAAGTGGAGAAAAGTATTTTTGCATTGGTTTCTGCACCAGTATGGGTATTAACACCTGACTGTGTATAAACTTCCCATAAACCATAGAGATTTGGAAATGGTCCTGAAAAAAAAAAGCCATTTTAGTCACAGAATCACAGAGTCACAGAATGGTGAATCCTTGAGAATCTCCTCCTGAGAAGGAGACTCTACAGCTTCTCTCATCAGCCTGTTCAGGCTCTGTCACCCCCACAGTTTCCCCAGTGTTGAGGTGGATCTTCCTGTGTTCTAGTTTGTGCCCATTGCCCCTTTCCTGCTGCTGAACACCACTAAAAACAATCTGCCCTCATCCTTTTGACGCTCACTCTTCAGATGTTTGCATTCACCTGATCCCCTCAGGCTTCTCTCCTTCAGGTTCAACAGCCTCAGATCTCTGAGCTTTTCTGCATAAGAGAGATGCTCCTGTACCCTCAGCATCTCCACTGAACTCTCTCCAGTTCCTTGTCTCTCTTTAACTGGGGAGCCCAGAACTGAACACAATACTCCAGATGTGGCCTCATCAGTGCATCTGGGAACAGAAGTGTTTCTTGGATTTAAACGTGTTAGTTGGAGATTCTGTCCAAGAAAACACACTGATGTAAACAAACAAATTCACCTAGTTTGTTTTTAAGGAAATGAAGCTGTTCCTGTCAATGAAGGAATTGTCCATCCAGCTCCTAACTGGGGCAAAACCTGGGGTTGTGGAGCTTGGAGAAAAGGAGGCTCATGGGAGAACTTGCTCTCCAGAAGTCCCTGAAATTAAGCTGGAGCCAGGTGAGGGTTGGTCTCTTCTCACAAATAACAAGTGGTAAGACAAGAGAAACGGCCTCCAGTTGTGCCAGGAGAGGTTTCGGTTGGACATGAGGAAAAACTTCTTCCCTGCAAGGGTTCTCAAGGGTTGGCCCAGGCTGCTCGGGGAGGTGATGGAGTCGCCAGCCCTGGAGGGATTTAAAAGCCATGTAGATGTGGCGCTGAGAGACGCGGTTTAGTGGTGGGCTTGGCAGTGTTAGGTTAATGGTTGGACTCGGTGATCTTAAAGGCCTTTTCCAGCCTAAACGCTTCTGTGATTCTAGGAAACATTCCCGGTCCCGCACCATGGAGATGCTCTTGGAGCTGGAGCGCTCTTGTCCATGCCGGGCCCGGGGGCCCCGCGGCCTGGCTGCCCTCCCGCTCCGCGCCGGCAGGGGGCCCTGCAGCTGACGCGGCGCCTCTGTGTCCCCCGCTGCCACGGGCAGCCACCGCCCGCTGCCGCTGAAGAGAAGGCGGAAGTGGCGCCCGGCGGGGCTGCGGCTCGGCGGGGAACGGGGTGGCGGAGGCCGCGGCGGTGAGTACGGGCAGTTTTTTCTTGGTTCACCGGGCGGAGGCCGCGGCTCGGCGGTGAGTACGAGTGGCTTGTTGTGGGTTCACCGGGCGGAGGCTGCGGCTCGGCGGCGAGTACGGGTGGCTCCGTTGTTGGTTCACTGGTCGGAGGCCGCGGCGGGGCGTGCTCGGGGGGCGGCGGGCCCGGCTCAACGGGTTGTGGCAAGCGAGGGTCCGGCCGGGGCTCTGCCGGCTCGCGCCGCCTCAGGTGTGCGGTCTGTCACATGTCGCGGCGCTGGTCGCGGAGGGTTTCCCCGCCGAGCCGGCGCCGCTGGCCGGGTTGCGCTACCGCCTCGTCGCTGCGAGAGGGGCTCAGTGTCCCGGCTCACGCCTGGCTCGGTGAGGGGACTGGGTGGGGAGGGCGGCTCCCTGCTGAGGAACCGCGACCGGTGCTGTTCCGAAACTGAAAGCGTGTGGGCTGCATGGCCGGCTCGGCAGCTGTAAGCCCGGCGGGGCCTGGAGCTCAGAGTTGCCCAGTGGCTCAGCTGGTGAGGTGGGAACCTGGCTGGAGTCACTTTCTCTTGCCTCTGAATTCTGCGGGGTGTGCCGTGGGAGCGTTATCTTCAGACTCGTAGTCGGAATGGTTGGATCCTGCGCGTCACAGAAACGGGATCCAGAGCTGTGAAACTGTGACACTCAGTGGATCTCCGGGACGCGTTCAAGGTCCATAAGGATGATTTGCAGAAGAGGTTACTATTTCTAAAACCGATAGCTCCGTTTTCTAGTAGAGAATGGCAGTACTTAATGTTTATGGTAAAATTATTGACATGAGTAGCAAGTACAACTTCAGTAGTACTTTCCACCAATTTAATCTAGTTTAGATAGGTCACAGTGACTCTTTTCATACTTAAATGGCAATCTCGGCTGTAGGTGGGAGGAAAATGTTCTACTTATATCCCTTATACCCAGCAGTTAAAGCTAGCCCAGAGTTTTTGCCTCTAAGGAGTTCTGCACGATGCAGACCTGTGAGCTGTGTGCGTTCTGTTGTGTCAGAGATAACATTGGTAGAATGATGAAGAAAGTATTGATGGGAAGCTTTCGATGAGGAAGAGGCAGGAAAAGGAACTGGGGGAGGCAAAGTCGCTGGCTGTGCTAAAGCGGGTTTTACCCTTTGTGCACCAGCTGTGTAACACTTGCAAGTAAACTGTTTTGTTCTTCTGTAATAACAAAGCATTGGAAGCTAGTCTAGCTATTGACCAGAAGAAAAAAATGTCAGAGAAGTATGCTGGTAAAAGCACTTGGATTGTTTTTATGGCAGGTATCTCTCTGGGCATAATTCTGCGTGTTCCACATTACCTTTAGATTTTACCAGCAGCTGAAGATTTGTTGAGCTTGGTAAGGGCTCTGCTGAATGAGAAGTCATCTGAACAAGTGACTTTTAAATTTCTGTAGTTTTGCATTACCACAATACTGCTTTCTATTTCAAAAGACAATGCACACAATAGATTGTTCTGTTGGTAGAACTTCACAATGAAAAAATGTCTGAGGTGAACATGCTTTTTCTTGTTGAACTTTCATGAGGTTAGCATGTCAAGAAGGGTAACTTTTATCTCAGTAACACAAATCAGCTAAACAACTAGAAAAAAGTTTTAGATCCAGACTTTGAAAATGATAAAAGATTTGCGGTATCAAGTGTGTCAAAAAGAAAATAAAGGTGAAGTAAAGTGAAAAGGAGAAATGTTTTAGCTGTTTCAGAACATGTGGCTCATTCACTGCCTCTTTTCCCAGGGTCTCAAATCATCTTACTAATGCCAGGTCCAAGCATAATATTTGCTGAGGTAGATAGTGATTATATCTAGCCTAGAGATTGTGCCTTGTGGAAATGTTTGTTCATAGCCCTACTTCTCCCTGCATCTTTAAGTACTTTCTGTCCTGATGTTTACTTTTTCACGTTATAGCATCATCTTAAGTTCTTTGCACATCTGCCAAGGAATATAGAAAGGCACAGTGCATATCTCAAAGAGTTCTCTGTGTAAAGGGAGAGATGAGGCCAAAGAGTCTGCCAAGGTAAAGAATTAAATAGTATTTTTCTTCTTGCACCCAACACTTTCCTTGTATTTGTTAAGTTTAACAGTTGTTAGTGAAGCATCTCTTGGAGTTAATACATTAAAAAAAAAAGTTGGGGGATTTTGGGTTGGGTTGTTCTTTTGATTATGGAAAAACACAGGGAATATTTTGTTGTTAAATACGGCACATAAAGCACTTCCACTTCTCCTAAAATTAAATTGGTTTTGACTTACTTAAGTAGGATAAAATATGAATGTGACTAGGAGTGTGGCACGATCGAGTCTCTTAAGCATAAAAATACGTAAGTGATTAAAACTTGACAGCATTCCCTACAAGCAAAAATAAATTGCCTGGAAAGCTTCAGAAACCCCCAAAGGCTTGCTCTGTTCCAGGAGCAGGAGCTCTTGGTAGTGTCTGATGAGCTTTAGTGTTTTTGCTTGATTGTGTTTACCTCAAAACACAACTCTTATTTTAAGGTTCACATCTTTAAAATTTTAAGTATAGTGATTGTCAAAAAGACTTGGAAATCTTCACAGCGACTGTTATTAGAAAAAAAAAGTTTTCATACCTCGCTGGGATGTTTGTGACATGCTTGCAGACATTTAGAAGAAATCGAGAGTTTGGGTTTTGTATTCACAAGTTCTGCCTAAATCTCCTGTTGCTTTGGCTTGTCTCCCCATTTCATAGCATTAAAATGAAAGTGTTTCAGAGGCATCATTAAAAGGAACTTGCATCATATTATCTGTTCTGCCTGGATGAGGCTGCAGTGATGATAGTTCCAAACCTCATGATGCAAACACATGGTGCTTATCAGTTGTCAGAAGACCATTGATTAATACGCCTGGGAATAAGTGCTGCAAGTATTGCTTCATAAAAAAATTAAGTCACTCTACTGGTCTGTCAGTCTCATGACCCAGAAATCTATATTTATAAAACTGTTCTCAGTGAGGCAGAAGAAGAAAAGCTGAGAATTTGGTCCAGTTTTCTGTCTGTGCAACATGCTGGCTGTGGACTGACCAGGCAGCAAGTGAATTAATGATAGTCGTGAACTTCAAGAAAAGAGTTTTGAAATAGTCTTCTGCATTGATTTCCTTACTGATTTTTCCTTTATATGGCTACTCGGAATCTTCTAGGAAAGGGCATGTGGAAATTAATTTGCCAAATTAAAAACTTGCCAATTAATGCTAAAAATGTTCACTTTCATAGTAACTTTCTTTGCAGTGTTCTTCACCTTTGCCAGTGCTCAGAGGTACTGTTTAATATTGCAGTGTAAATAGGATACAAAGGCCTACTCTTATTTCCTCCCTATTACTCTAATTATAGTGTAAGTTTCTATGCAATCTGAAGGTATCTTCTGGTATCAGCAATATTTTTTTGTTTTAGAGAAGTTTCCGAGTTAATTCTTTGGCACTTTGGAGCATGAAAAAACAACTTTAAAACCCTAACTAAACTGGATTGTACTATGGGACTTGGCAAATGGGAGTACTGAGTTTTGTGACATGCCTTAATTTAAAATACGGGCAAGTTTTATATCTGTTTTGAAATTGGTGGAGCATCAGGTACTCTTGCAGGATTTTGCTCTTCTAGTCTGATTGTGCTCTCAGATCAACCTTATCACTTTGTAATGCAGCGCTGTCAGTAACCACAGTGCTGAAGAAAGTCTTCGTTGTTTAATCTCACAAGAGTCATGATGACTCCCTCTAGTCCCAGCTGTCCCTTTTCTGGAGTGTGAAGGTTTGATCCTCAGGACATTCTGCACTTCTGCAGCATGAATAATGATCAAACAAATTCTCTCCGTTGCCACTTGGCCTGGAAAACACCTTCCTTTCCACTGTCAAACAATACAGGTTTTGCCTTTGCTGCCCCAAGGATTTTGGGGACCTTATGTGTGCAAGATAAAAGTCATTATCTGTCTCATTAGACTTCCTAGCTCCAGAAAAGGGCATTTCAGGTGTATTACTGAACAGTTTTAAATCTTTCACTGCCTGAGAAACTTCATGCTGGCAAAACAAAAGATGACCATATAATGATCCAGCTAATTCCAGTGGTTCCTCAATCTGAAGGGTAGATGTTGTGCAAACAAAAAGGGTCATAGAGTAGGCTACCAAAGTGTATAATATATTAAACTACTAACATAACATAAAAAAAACAAACATAAAAAATAATTTTAAAAAAACCCAGACAGAATTCTAAATGCTGTGGTGTAGGCAAGGTGTTATAAATGAACGTTTACACATTGTTGTCTTTGACTTAGTTTTATTCAGCACAGGGGAGAAATAACAACCATTATCAATATAAAGAAAAACTGATATATTTGTGGGGGGATGTTTGTTAGGTTTTACTTCACTGCTAATCTATTTCATAATCAGAAAGAAAGGGTAGCAGGTTGATGTACATTTGACTTAATACTAGTTTGGCTTTTAAAATCCATCCTCTTCTAGCCTGGATTTTTTTTTTTTTTACATTCCTCAGAGGAGGAACATGCAGAACTGCTACAGTAGGCTCACAGATTGTCCACTCCACCTTCAGCAGGGGAAAGACTTGTCATCAACATTCAAAGGATGACCTCTTCTAATTGGTTTTGCTCTACACTGCTCTATGCAAGAAGATTGAATCTATGTTCCTATTCTTGGAGGGTAAAATAAAATGTCACTAGAAACAGCTAATTCCTGCTACAACTTGTAGAGGAATTGTTTTAATCTACAATTGGGCTTTGGATAGTGGTCTGAGTAACAGCAGCATGGATTTTGATTTGAAAAATTGTACCTTGCCTCATACCTATAAATGTGTGTGGAGGAAGGAGGATTTTCCTCACAGATAAGGTGAAAGGGATAAGAGCAGTAGGAGGAATCCTGTCTTATGTAAAACATGAACAAAATTCAAAATCTGGCTCTTCATCATCTTGTTGCCTCTTTGTGTCTGAATTTCCCTATTTAAAAAGAGGGGGCAATGATACTTCGTTTTTTTGGATTTTTTTTTTAATGAACCCTCTGGTCATATGCAGAAAAAAAGCTCCATGTGGGAAGGGACAATAGCACTGGATATGGAGATTTTTTTGTGAGCCTGGGATGTTGACTGGTTGCAGTGACTCATTCATTGACTCTGGTGTAGGATCTTTGTTTCTGTAAAATGAGTGTATGTACCTGATGTGTCTGTAAAAACAATTTAAGTGGGAAAAGAGAACACCACCTGCACAGTACCCAAAGCTACAAAGCACTCAGTTATCAAGACTGTACTGAGTCAGATCCTGTTTTCTTCCTTATAAGATCAGCATTTTAAAGAATATGTTTCTTTCCTTGGAAGAGTCCAGGGAAGAGTAGCATGCTTTTTTGTAATTAATGTGTTAGCTGAATTTGGATAACGCTATTGTATTTTCCTCCTTGAGACTTCCTGAATTCCTTTGTGACATTTCTAAAAGAATGTATGTTCATCTTCCCTTTCTTAGTCTTGCTAAATATAGCCTCATGGCTTAGTACAATGTGAATTTTTCAGTCCTAGGCTGGCCTGTGGATTCCAATATCCTGCATGCCAACATTCCCACTCCATTGGCCCATCTTAGGTCCTGTGATTTTTTTTTTTTTCTTTCCTGAAATATGGCCTGTGGACTAATTATCCTCTGCAGCAGCTGTTAAATAAGTCGTTAAATAAGTTTAATAGTAACAAGTTAGGGATTTTTCTCTCCAGAGGAAACTGATGGCAGTCTAGAGCCATCTTCTGACAGCATCTTTCTAATCATTGGTTCTTCTGCTTTCCCTCCAAGTTGCTGGGGGAACTACACCATTCAATGGGATTAAACTGATCGTTGTTGATCTGCGCCCAAAGCAACTGCTGAGGATTTACTTGGTGTTTAATTTGTATTGCTGTCATGTTTAGGAGCCTTGCTTATAAAGCATGTTGTGGTAGATAATGTACAGGGACAATACATGGAGGCAGAAATCAGGAACAGAAGTAAACATCACTCCTTGGATTCAGTTCCAGACAGCTCTGCTCTGGAGTTTATCTGTGTAAAGTGAGCACTGCTGACCAGTTCAATACAACTGTTAACTGCCAGACTGTGTTTTGAGACATTTTTTCCTTAACAATTTCCTTTGGAAAATGTCAGGAAAGCTGCTCTTCAGATACTTCTCATACCTTTGTGTACCTGAGCAAAATGAAAAGTCACATATTTACACAATAGAAGTTCTTGTTTGATTCTAACTGTAACTGACCTAAATATGGTAACTTTGCCTGTTTGGGTTTGTTTGGTCAATCTGCCTCTGGTTGGGGTTTTTTTTTGCCTGGATGACTTGAAAGAAAGTATCTCCTACACTGTTGACATAAGCAGTATTGCAAATTGTGTATCATGTGGGTGGCCTAAAATCATTTCTGTGTTCAAAATGTATTTCCAGTAAATGCTAGTTGAGGTTTTGTGTGACTCTGAATTTCTGTTGTTGTGGTCTTCAGGTGTCCATAAGTATTCAAAGCTACCTGTGTGTCCTCCTCCTATCCATGAACATTTTGTTAAAATGACTTGTGATGTTCAAATTCTGATGAAGGCAGAAAAAAGTTCTGGTTTGTGAGGTTGTGGTCAAGGTAACCCTATTCATTCTGCATCCCTTACAGTTCAACTCTTGATCAATCCTTACATTACCTTACCTAGTATGCTTTAAATGATACAGGGCTCTTAGCGAATGCAGTAGGTGAACATTGCAAGAGATCTTTGCTCATACCTCTCTCATCCAGTAAAGCTTGGTTGTAGATAATTTTTCATGGAAACTATATATTCGAATGTCTTGGAAATAAATCATTCCAAAGAGATGTTTTCGGTACACATAAAAAGGAGGAGGAGTATTCCTGTTTTTACAGAAATTAGGTAGTCAGAGGTTACAGAAAAGGGGGGGTTGTTTGTGTATGTTTGAATGAGGCTGAGAGGATGCAGTTGTCCTTCCTATATATCACAAGGTAAGTAAAAAAGGTAACACAAAGTGGGACAAAACAAAATCGGTGATCTTGAGTAGAACCAACTCTGTGCCACCATTCCAGTGTTGCTGGTCAGAAATAAGGTCTGTCGACTGGGAAGTCTTGGAACATTTTAGACTAACGCATCTTCTTGTCACCTTGTAGAGCACTTGACTAGCTACTATGAGCCTGCTCTACAGCAACAGCAGCTGTGGAGCCCGGGAGGTGGAGAGCGGCTGCTGTGCAGCCATGGCCAGCGCCTGCGCCACAGCAGCCAAGGACGACAGCGGCAACCCACCCAGCTCCTTCGGCGAGGAAACTCAGGGGTATGATGTGGAGTTTGATCCGCCTTTGGAAAGCAAATATGAGTGCCCCATCTGTTTGATGGCTCTCCGGGAAGCTGTGCAGACGCCCTGCGGACACCGGTTCTGCAAAGGCTGCATTGTCAAATCCATAAGGTAAAGGAACAGGTCTGGAAGTGGCTCAGTAAGAAATTCACTTGTCAAAGCAAAGCAGTACAAGGGCTATGTAAACTGAGCAGAACTGCTTACATTGCATTACCAGGAAGTGCTAACAGAACTCTAGGGAATTCATAATTCATTAAGTTGCTTTCTAATAAACACCACAGAGCCAAAACGTCAGAAGTCTGGAGGTTGCATGAACTTTAGCTATTTTGTCACTTACCCAGACTATGAATCTAAACATTTGCTAGTGTAAACATTAAATAAATACTTCCAAAATGTAGCCAAATCCTCCAAGTAAATTCCATTCCAAGATTATAAAACCTACCTTTTCCCTATAATTGCTTCTCTTGATAACTACTGGCAACAGCAGACAACATGGCAGATAACATTTATGCTACTAGTTCTTTACTTAAAATCAGCTGCTGTCTTCTTGAGCTGGAAGAGAAAATTTAGTGAGGGAATAGTCTCAAAGGGCTGAGAGAGGAAACTAGGTGCTATATGGGAGAGTGGGAATGAGATATGAAGGCAGCAACAGACCAGGCTCAAGTAAATGAGTGAAAGAGCAAGGAAGGGCAGGAAGTACAGGCAGAGTGTACTTCTCTCAAATCTGGAATGCAGTCATCAGTATCCCACACATGTCGGTGAGCACTGGAACATAGTGATAGAAAGTTAGATGTTATGCTGCAGGGTTTCTCCTTCTCAGCCAGATCTTTTCTTGGCAATTGCTCACTTATCTCCAGTATCACAATACTTTACAGAACATTAGTTGTTGGATGGAATCTCAAAAGAACGTCTAGTCCAGCGCCCCTGCTAGAGCAGGATCACTGAGAGCAGGTCACACAGGAACCAGGAAGGTTTTGAATGTCTTCAGAGAAGGGGACTCCACAACCTCCCTGGGCAGCCTGTTCCAGGCTCTGTCACCCTCGCCATTAAAAAATTTTTTCCTTATGTTTACCCAAAACGTCCTGTGCTCCAGCTTGTCCCCATTGCCTCTTGTCCTATTACTGGGTGTCACTGCAAAGAGCTACTTCCTACTTTGGTAGGAATCTAAATGCTGAATTCTGTGAGATCCACATGTAGAGTTGGTTCATTTCACAGAATAGTTGGGATTGGAAGAGACCTCTGGAGATCATCTTGTCCAACGTCCCCTTCTCCAGCAGGGTGCCCAGGATCACATCCAGTCAGGTTTGGAATCTCTCCCAAGAGGGAAACTGCACAAACTCTCTGGCCAGCCTGGGCCAGGCTCTGGCATCCTCACTGAAAAAAAAAAAAAAAAAAATCTAAAAACCTTATGTTTAGTTGGAACTTCTTCTGTTCCATTTCTAACCTTACTTTGCACACCTTTGTGTAAAGATCCTAAACCTGTCTTTGATATTACTGTGCAACGTTGTTTTTCCCAGACATTTCATTTAGCGTGGAAAATGGTTGATAATTTTTTGATTGGTTTTCTGTACCATTTGTCCATAGTTTATTGCATTTATTTTTCTCTGTGTTTGATCATTTATTGCTCATTAAATGAACAATAAACCAGCAACATTATCTGAATATAGTTTTCAATGGGCTTCTTTTTAGCTTCTGTCACTGTTATATCTGAAGGTACTTTATTTCTTCATGACATCCCTTTTAGATGAAGGAGGGAAATGTTAGAGCTGAGTATGAGAAGACAAAACTCAATGTTGCATTCCCTACTTAAGATAGCAAAAAAAGTTCTTTTCCTTTCTAACAAGCACAGACATTGTGTGTTGCAGCACAGCTCTTGTTCACATTAGTTTCCTCAGTATCTCAGAGAAAGGGATGCAAATCCATTATCCAGAAAATGCAGAATATCCCCAGTGTTTCCCCTTGAAAAGTGACTACTATCCTGTGGATTCTGCAGAGGAAGCTGAGGGAGATTCAGTTCTCCACCCTGCTCCTCCCTTACTTCCTTACCTTGTTCTCTGTGTTGCTGTTTCTTCAAGAGAAGTGTGTCAGGCCTTGTGCAGCTGCCACGCTCAATGGCGTTGGCTCAGCTGGGTGCATGGAAGAGGGTAAAGATCCCCAAACCTGCCCCGTCAGCTTTCTCTGCTCTTCAGTTCCCTAGGCACAAGCAATTGGCTTCACTTTCTGGCCTTTGCTTTACATATTCCAGCCTAACTCTTTAAAGAGATTAATGTACATAATTTAATACAAACTTGTAAGCATAGAATTAGAAACTTGTACTAATAAAGACCATAACATTTTGGAACTCCTTTACTTGCTCTCTCTGAGCTTCTTCTATTTGTTGGCAGTAACAGTTTTTATGCTCTTAACTTGAGTATTTCAGGAAGAAAGAAAATAAGTCTTTAAACCTTCTCATGGGAGTATGAGGTCTCTAAATCCTGAAAGTAGATGAGTCAGTACTTAAGCATAGTGAGATCTAGAAGTGTCTGCTCACCAATCATCTCAAAGATAACAGAATTCTTAAGTTGAAAACTGAGGGGAAAATTACTAAAATTAAAATTGCCAAAAATGGATGTCTTATTTCTAATCTTTCAGATTCTTAATATCTAATCTTGTTTTCAAATCCTTCTGCTTCTTGCTGCTGAGCAGCACAGTTATGGTCGTTGGTTAGAATTGACCACAGGACTGAGGAACTGGAGTGAACCCATGCTCAGAGAACATAATCTCACAGCAGGTAGAGAAACTTCCTTCTTAAATCCCAGCCATGGGAAATGGTTTCTCTTCCTCTTTACATTAACAGAGCAGTTGCTGTGCTCAACATTTTATGTCTTCAGATAGTTTAAATGACCGGAAGCTTTTGCTTCTTTTACACCCTTTCCCTGTTTGACTTAATTTCTATAGATAGTGTTGTTGACTTTCAGTGAATACTGAACACAGAGGGAAAGCATTTTTCATCTTGGAGACTTCCAGATCATGTTGCATTTCAGATGTCTCATCAATAGTAAACATTTTCCCTCATTCCTTACTGAAATCTGACTTTGGAGTGCAGTTTAAGTGAACACTTGTTGAAACAGAACAAAGTGCCAGATCCCTCTGACTCCCTGAAGGGCTGAATTGTGTAGTTCATTGGGATCCACAGAGCAAGCTATTGATTTGGAGTGTCTGCAGTGCAATATTGATTTGGAATATGTAATGTCTACAGTACCATATTGATTGATGTCACTGAGAAGCTTCTAGAGAGTTAAAATGAAAATCGAAAGTGATTTTTACATTCTCTTAAGTACTGGGGTTTTTTTTATTAAGTGATTGGAACAGCCTTTATTTGGTCAGGAAAAAAACTGCTTCTGATTATTCTTCATTTCCTCACTATCGAACTCAAGTGAACACAGAGATTAAGGATTTTAAATGATAAAGGATGGGCAAGAAGTTTTTAAGTAATTTCTTCTTGTGACCTACACAAAACAATTGCAGTTGTCCATGCTGAAAAAGCTGTGGCTGCAACTAGATTTTTTTTTTAAAGCTTTTTGGGACTGGAGTCCAAGATCTTAAAATGTGAGTGACATGATTAGACCAGATGGGTTTGATCACAGTAAAGGTTTGCCTCCTAGAAGGCCTTGGCATCTTTTAAAAGGCGGCTTTCTGAAGTGCCCTTATCTACCTAAATAACTTCAAATATTAGTTTGCCAATGTTACTGTCTACAAATACTTGATTAGAAATTTTAGAAGAGCTAAATGCTGATGCAGTAGCTAATTAAATTTCACTCTAGTCTTTCTTCTCCTGTACTTTATAAGAACATTCATGGTACATGGTATAGCAGATGAGTGAGTGTTGTTTCACAGGTACTGTGTGGGTGATGCAGCCCAATGTGCTATCATTCCAGCACAGACAAGCCTCCACTGTAATGTAAATTAGAACTGATGTGCATATGCTCAGTTCTGTGATAACAAATGTATAGCAATCTTCTTTGTCTGTAGATAGATCTAAGCATCCTTTTAAATGCAATCCCAGTACTTGTGAATGGTGTTTGAGGTCTGCTTAACCTACTACAATAAGTTATTGCTCTTGCCTTACTACAATAGTTGGAAATTTGCCATTTCTTCTTAACTTGCCCTTCATCTGCTAGTTATTTAAATTGGGCATCTGATAATAATTATTTGAAATTAATTTATTGTTGGCTGTTATACATTATCAGCTTTTCTGTGTAGAAATAAGGCTGCTGTCTTTTCAGAAGGTCTACTGAGCTATCATTGTACTTCCCTAAAGAGAGTATTTATCACAAAGTTGTAACTCTGTAAACTGATTTCCTGTAGGTTGCCTGTGAAGTGAGGGGATGTTTCTGGGTTCTGCCAAAGATCAGCATGCTGATCGTAGCTGGGGGAGCTCTGAAACAAAGCAACACATTAGGTACTGTCTTTTTTTTCCACTCATCTAGGAGTGTGACTGCCGGACTTGGTGAGTTAGCTCTTGCAAACAAAACCTAGTAAAGGAAGTTCATTGTCTCTTTTTGAAGTCCCAGCTTTACTCCTGCTTCCTCTAGCAGTGTTGCTGGTGAAGGATTTGCTGAGCAATTATTTCCTTTTCCAACAAAGAGCACAAATTCCCTCCTGGTCTCCACAGCCCACTAGGTTCTACTTCCCTTCATGCTTTCAAGCAGTGACAATTATCTGGCCTTTGATCGTTGCACCACAAGGGCTGTCTGACATTTTTCCACCTCGCATGTTTTTCCATTTTATTGCTATTTCCATTAGCACTTCAGCTCAGAAGGTTTGATCCTTCATGCCTCTTCAATGGTATTACTTAATTGTAAATAGATGTGTTTACCTACTGCTTTCAGAAATAAGATGATATTGGATATTTTTTTTGTATGAAAGTTTGGTGGACGTGATCCTTTTTTTACTTTTGTAATCATTTCTAATGATTCTTGTGTTTAAATACAGGTAGACAGAACCTGATGAAGTAGAGCAGGCTGGTAATTCTCTTCACAAGTGGCATGCAACAGTGTTCCATCTTCAGACTCCAATCTTTCACCAGTTAGCACTGACTTCCAGTCTGTTTGCCATTAAAATGGCTTCACATACAACACCCAGTTCCCAATCCAGTGTGATTTTCACAGTTATTAGTAATTTTTGTTGCAGGAGTTTTTGTTTTACCCTTCTTTGCTGTATAATTGAACAAATTGAAGTATCACCAAGTGGTTGTACAAAAAAACAGTGACATGAGCTGTATGAAAAGTAACACCAAACAAAACCCATATTGCCATGTTCTCTGTTGTACTTCACATACTTTCTGGTAATTGCCACATAAATGTCAGTGTTTTCAAAGACTTCCCTAACACGTTACAATTGGGTCACTAATGTCTTGCTAGTGCAAAAATATTTTCAATAAATACAGGGCAAAAGAAATGTGGAATCTCTTTTTCCTTTCTGCGTTGTAGAGATGCAGGTCACAAATGTCCAGTAGACAATGAAATTCTGCTTGAAAATCAACTTTTTCCTGACAACTTCGCTAAACGGGAAATCCTTTCATTAACGGTTAAGTGTCCCAACAAAGGCTGTGGTATGAAGATGGAGCTGAGGCATTTAGAGGTGAGAATTAGTTCTGAAAATATGGAACCTTGTTTTTCTGGGAAAATTAAAATACAAAATAACAGATGGTTGTACTATTTATGCTGCTTCAATGTGTCATTTGTTTAAGGCTGTCACTACACGTAATTGCTTTTTGATGGTTTTGATTTGCTTTAAGTGTAATTAGGTGATTCTCAAGGGAACATTGTAGTGTTTATAAGGGCCTCTAGTGAAAGGAAGAGGGGTAATGGGTTTAAATTAGAGAAGAGTAGATTTAGACTGGATATCAGGAAGAAGTTCTTTCCCTTGAGGGTGGTGGATCAGTGGAACAGGCTCCCCAGGGAGCACTGTCCCTGGAGATATTCCAGGTGAGGTTAGACAAGGCTCTGAGCAGCTTGGTCTAGTTGAGGGTGTCCCTGCTCACTGCAGGGGGGCTGCACTAGATGACCTTTGGAGGTCCTTTCCAGCCCTAAACATTCTGTGATTCTATGATTGTAGTGCATGAAAACTGTGCTAATGCAATTTTCATTTTAGAATCATTCAAGTTTGTCTTTTGATCAGCTATATCTGTACTTCACCCAAGTTCCCTAAAGTCAATTTAATGTTTCCTCAAACCAGCTACATTTATTTGTTGAAATAATTGTTTTTAAAGTAATAAAGTTAAAAGGGTAAACATAAAACTGAATTTTTACCTCAGAACATTCTTGAAGCTCTGCTCTTAGTAATGGGACAACAACAGGTCGTTGCTGAAGTCAGCATAAGCATAAGAAGGGTTTGCTTGCATGAAGAAAGATTGAATTTTTTCCTCTTGTCCTGTGTTTTATCTTGAAAACAGATGTGATAGTGCCTGTTTGTAACATTAAATCCCTCTTTTGTCCTTGTGCAGGACCACCAATTGCACTGTGAGTTTTCCACTGTGGAATGCCCACAGTGCCAAGGAGCCTTCCAGAAGAACCACCTGAAAGAGCACATGACACAGGAGTGTCTGAGACGTCAGGTCTGTTGTCCACACTGTGCCACATCGATGGCCTATGAAGATAAAGAGGTACTTATCAGGAGTCTCTTGTTTTTCAGTCTTCACTCGTATGGGTTTTCTTGTAAATGGCACATCAGTTTAAAATCGAAAAAAAAATACTCAAAGAAGAGTTCTTTGTGCTGCCCAGGTGAGAAGCTCAGGACAAACAGACAGAAACTGGGAAGAGGATTGTGTTTAAATACAAACTACTTGAGAACACTGTGATGTGAAAAGACTTGTGAAAGAACTATTGATTTTTGGCTTTACCATTAGAGAGGCCCATATCAACTGCCAGAATAACACACAAAGCAATATTTATATTTACAGTTCATATGCCTGGCAGAAAGGATGTGTTAGGAGTTGCATTTTGGGGGGATATCTGTTAACATACAAAAGCAAGATAATTTCTGAATTCTTCTCCTGGATCTGCACTTTTTTACTTGGGTGATAGTGAGGATGGTATTTTCCTTTTTGAGCTTCCATTTATTTATCTCTATATGGATATATTTTATATCAGGGGCTATTAGTTTTGTGATCTCGTGTTGTAAATTGTGAAACAAAAATACTTCATGTAGTCCAATAATACAAAAAAACCCTTTTCATATAGTCTCACTACAACTGAACATGAATTTCAGAGACTTCTAAGTAAGTTCAGACTCCTTTAGAGCATAAGAACTTTAGGAAATAAAATATCTGCAACTTTATGAATCTCTTTTATGTGTCTAGAGAAAAAACAGAATTACAAAACCCATACTGTTCAGGGTAATGGATTGTCTTTGTTTCACAGTTGCATGCAGCTGAATGCAAAATATATATGTAAATAAAAATTGAATCTCTTATCAGAAGTCATTAGCACTCTTTTAAATGGTATAACTTCCTTGATTCTTTCTTTCCTCTCTTTTTCTGTTTGGTAACTAAGCTTCATGACCAAACCTGCCCACTTGCCAATGTGTTTTGTGAATATTGCAACACAGTGCTCATCAGAGAACAGGTAAGAGACTATCTTTCTTTGTGTTTAATCTTGGTCAGATGATTCGTATTTACATTGTTTCCTTAATCTTAAATTAAGCTTGAAGAAACAGTTCTCTAGCTAATAAGTCTTTGCCTGTCTCTCTCTGAAAATGTATCCAATGCAGGTGTAATACTCTTTTAAAATGCTGCTCCAGCTTACAATTGCAACCTGGTAAACCTTGGTGCAATTTTTGGATGCAAATCACATTAACTACACTCCTGTTTGGCAGGGGCCATGCTTCATGTTTTTGATCTGAACGGTGATTAAAGAATGCCAAGCAGCTTCCAGTTGTTACCACAGAATCACAGAATGGTAGAGCTTGGAAGGGACCTGTGGGGATTATCTAGTCCAACCCCCTGCTCCAGCAGCATCATTCAAAGCAGATTGCCCAGGATCATGTTAAAGGAGGGTCTGGAATATCTCACAAGAAGGAGATTCCACAGCCTCCCTCTTGACAACCTGTCCCAGGGCTTTGTCAGGCTCACAGTAAATAAGTTTTTCCTCATGTTTAGTTCCTGGGTTCCAATTTATACCCAATGCCCCTTTCCTGTTGCTGGGCATCACTGAAGAGACTGGCCCCATCCACTTGACACCCACCCTTCAGATATTTATAAATATTTATAAGATCCCCTCTCAACCTTTTCCTCTCCAGGCTCAACAGCCCCAGGTGGTCTAAGCCTTTCCTTGTCGAAGAGTTGCTTTAATCCCTGAATTATGTTTGTAGCCCTCCACCGAACTCTCTCCAGTACTTTCTTGTCCCTCTTGAAGTGAAGAGCCCAGAACTAGACACAGTACTCCAGATGTGGCCTCACTAGGGCATAGTAGAGGGGGAAAGAGAACCTCTCTCAACCTACTGACCTCACTCTTCTTAATACATCTCAGGCCATGTGGGCACATTGTTGGCTTGTGGTGAACTTGTCCACCAGGACTTCTAGGTCCTTTTCCACAGAGCTGCTTTCCAGCAGGTCAACCTCTCACCTGTACAGGTGCATGGGGTTATTTCCTCCCCTGGTGCAGGACCCTGCGCTTCCCTTTGTTTAAACATTATGTTCCACAACTCTCCAGCCTGTCCTGGTCAGAATCCTTTCTGATGCCTAATCTAGGAGCAAAGGCAATGAACTGTTTAAGTACATACAAGGAACACAGAGAATTTTTATCACCAGCTCACTTTTTTGTTCTAAACTTCAGTGTTTTTTTTGAGAAATGACATAGGTAATGAAGTGATCTGACTTTGGGTACCTATCCAGAGTCCACGCAGCCATACTTTTAGGAAAAATGAATAAGAGAACAATTAATTTCCAATCTGATTTGTTTCAGATGCCAAACCATTACGACAATGATTGTCCTACTGCCCCAGTGCCATGTTTCTACAGTGCCTTTGGGTGTCCTGAAAAGGTGAGCCTTTTAGCCAGGATTGTGAATTGCAGACCTTCTGCATAGCTTTTTGTGTTGATTTAACTTGTTTTCCTGTTCTTGTCTGATTCACCAGCCCAAATCCTCAGTGATTTGTGGTTTCTTTTGGTTTGAGGTGTATTAATTCTAAAGCACTGTGTGTTCTTGCAATGCCTTTCAAAAGTCCTTTTCATATTTAAAAACCTCTGCAGATTATTTGCTTGATGAGCTTGCTTTTATTAATCTGTGCGTGTTTTCTCAGCTTTCATGTCAATAAAGTAAGTAGCTTCTAACATTTCTTCCAAAGTTGTGACCAAATACACTTAGAGCCCTTAGAGTTCAGGAAAGAAAACCTGGCAGTGCTTTAAATTTGGTTAAATTCTAAAATTATTTAATATGGATGCTCTTCTTTCTAGTTGTTTAATACCTCTTTGTAAAAATGGCTTCTTTCCTTCCATCATTTCCACAGCAGTTTTCATACACCTTTGTATTTGATGTCCTTAGCAAATCAATGTAGTGAATACAGTGCTATTTCAGGAGAGAAAATAACACTAAATATATGGTTATCACTTAACACTCTTTCACCATGTCACGGTTTTGAGCTGAACATTGTTTGCCCACTGGCATTTAAACATCTTTTTTAATTTCTCATAGCAATGATCTTAAAGTTAGAGTCCTTCACCGGTGAAGTGCTATGTTGTCTCATCACCTGTCCTTGATTCACATTCCAGTTTTCCTCAGGTAGCAGAAGCAATTAATTGTTTTATTTTCTTCACAGATACATCGAAGTTAAAATTGCATACAATGATTGATATGTTCCTAACACCCTACCTGTTTAAATTCTAGATGCAAAGGAATGAACTGGCACGACATATGCAGGAGTTCACTCAGGTTCACATGAGAATGATGGCTCAGAGTTTTCAGAATATCAGTGTGACTGCCACAAACCCCGTTCCCTTCATTAACGGCCTTCCCTTTGATCCTGCCCTCTTCACACATGTTCCACATGCTGCATACGATTGTAATCCAGAAGTTGAAAACTTCAAAGAAACTATTCAGCAGCTGGAAGGCCGACTGGTAAGACAAGATCACCAAATCAGAGAACTCATTGCTAAAATGGAGACTCAGAATACTCACATGGCAGAACTCAAGCGTACGATCCGAAATTTGGAGGGGAAGATCACTGAAATGGAGGCACAGCAATGCAATGGGATTTACATCTGGAAGATTGAAAACTTCAGTGGACTTCAGAAAGCCCAAGAGGAAGAGCGACCCGTTGTGATGCACAGCCCTGGCTTCTATACTGGGAAGCCTGGCTACAAGCTGTGCTTGCGCCTGCATATCCAGCTGCCAAACGCTCAGCGTTGTGCCAACTTTATCTCTCTGTTTGTGCACACTATGCAGGGTGAGTATGACAGCCACCTGCCTTGGCCCTTCCAAGGCACCATACGACTGTCTATTTTGGATCAGTCAGAAGGCCCTGAAAGGCAGAATCATGAAGAAGTAATGGAAGCCAAGCCAGAGTTACTGGCCTTCCAGAGACCAACAATTCACCGCAATCCAAAAGGTTTTGGTTATGTGACTTTCATGCACCTGCAAACCTTGAAGCAAAGAACCTTCATAAAGGATGACACCCTGCTGGTGCGCTGTGAAGTTCTGACACGGCTGGATCTGAACAGTCTCCGCAGAGAAGGGTTTCAGGCTCGCAGTGCTGATGGAGCTATGTAGCCTGTAAGGCTCAGCCACAGGAATGGAGCCACTAGTCACATCTTCCACACAGATTACAAGCATGTTTCATCCTCCATATAGGCTGCATTTGTAAAAGGTCACTGTTGCCAACATAGTTGATCTTCACGCTTGAAGAGAACTTTGTTGTTGATGGTATACTTTTTTTTCTGTCTGATATGTGTTTAAATATTAGGCATTGTTCTCTATTGACACTTGTGTAGCAAGCTAAGTGAAGTGTTGTTAATTTAAACTTAACTTCCTGTAGGGTCATCTTATTGAAGTACCTGTACATCTCGGTTTACTAAAACTGAAGTCATATCTGAAAATACCTGCAAATTTTTTTGCTGTGGTGCCTTGGAACAGATATTCCAGGGGAAATAGCTAAATTAATTAAGATCGGGGATTGGGTTTTTTTGTGTGTTTTTCACAGAGGTCGGGAAAGTCGAGACAGTTTCTGTGTTGATTTACCTAGAATTTTAAATTGCCTCTGTTCTTGAAAACTGAAGTTGGGTTAAAACTTTATTCACACGACATTGGGTTATGTTTGACCCTTCCCTCGCCAGAGTTAACCTCAAAAGTTGCCTGTCAATGTGAGCTGATACTGTTTCTGAAAGATATGTGGTAGTGTGGAGAAGGCTAAATGACTGAACTGAATTCACTGAAGAAATATTTGTAATGTGGTCTGAAAGTGCTCCCTTAATTCTCTTTGTTTTGATAATTCCTTTTGTAAGTGCATGTTCCAGGCCAAGAATGTCAGTCACCATCACCAGAAAGGTAGAAGTGTAGCACTGGAATGAGATACTTCTAGTGCTGGAAATTTTTCAGGTTGTGAGTGGATACAGGAGGAAAATGTACTAACTAGACAGAGTGATGTGGAAGTTGTTTGGCTGTTGCTGAAACCTGAATCTGTACCAAAGCTGAACTTGTGACCTGCATCTGTCCAAGTGATCTCTTGGTGTTCTGGGTGACGCAACACCTGTGTTGTCACCTGTGAAGCCTCAGTGGACAGCTGGCCATATCAACATCCAGCTGTCGTATTTCCCGTCCCATTCGATAATAGGAGCTAAACCACCCTCAACATTTTGGAAGGGAAGAAAAGCCTATTGATAAGCATCAGGAAAAATTGCAATCCAGTTTGTTCTTGGGGGGGAAAAAAAACCCTGGTATCCATAGTTACTTATTTATCAAACACTAGACTGACTGTCAAGAATTCATGAGCTCCCTCACGTTGCATGTATTACTATTTTCTGTACTGATTGTTTGTATGCCATATCAATGTTAGTTCTGACCAGCCAGAGCGGAGTAGCTCGAATACACTGGTGCTAAAAATTTTAACTTACCATGGTGCTGATAAAGCTTTGAATCTTGTCTTTAAATGGAGGGAAGGAAAAAAAGTTCTGTTCACCTCATAACTTAAGTATGCAGCCTGATACTGGAGAACTAAGACATACATAAGCATATATGTGTTACTTCTCCAACCTATAAGACTTGAGCTGCAACTTAAAAGATACTGAGGAATGTTCCAATTATTTGGCCTCATAAAAGCAAACCTATGTGGATCATCAGTGAGGAAAGTGCAAATGCTAAATATATACCAGGTTAACAAAAGACTACTATAGTATCTGATGTAGGAGGATACTTTCCAGCATGCATTAGATTAAATGTTCCAGAACCCAGCCTATGACTTAGTGCATCATATCCAGATGAGCAAAACTTTATTTTGCAGATAGAACCTACGAGCTGAAGAGGGATTGTGTTGAACAGAGTATTGTCACTACTGAAGCGTGGTAAATGCATCCAGACGTTGACTTGCTCAGCATGTCAGCATGTAGTACTCAAAATAGGAAAAGATCCATGCTTTAAAACTGTCTTTTTAAACCTCTTGTCAGTAGTTTTTATTCTGAATAGCTTTATGCTGTTAGTTGGATTGTTTTGGGGTGTCTCCAGTCAGAGTATTTGTAGTAAACTGTTCTTTACCTTTTATAGGTAATACATGTGGCAGTGCCCAGTCCTGCTGCAGACAAAAGTCGCTGCACAGTAGTTCTGTTGTTTTCAAGCTGTGCTAGTTACACATCATTTTCTAAAATGCTCAGTGACTCCTCTCCTTTTTATTTTTTGGGAAGAAGGGTGCAGAAGAAATGCTTATCATTTGAGAGTTTCTTCCTGCCTGAGAGTTTCCTTCTCATCCCTACTGATAGTAACAAAAATGTCCTTTGTCTCCATTCAAGTAGTTTATACCCAAGAGCCACTGTGTATTAATACATTCTTTACTTTTGAAGCTTTTCATTATTAACTGAATTTTTGCTCTGAGCCTTACCTGCTAGATCTGATACACTTCTGCCTTGGGAGAAGAATCAGTTTGGTGGCAAATTCAGGAATTTATGTGGTTCAGCTTTTAATATTGTACAGTAGCACAAACCAATAGGGAATAGGAAGCTACTGCATGTAGAATATTGTCTTGGTCATGGCCATATGAGTGCTTTACCAACTGCTGCTATTCTACTGGTTTTGTATTTTAGTATTACCAAGTAGAACTCTGAGTGATGCCAAATTACTGTTATGTCAGAATTTTATACGAGACATTCATAGCCATTTTACAAGTATCAGTTAAATCTCATTGTCATGAAAAAAAAAGTTAGTGAAATGTTTATTCATCTACTTGTTCTGTTTTTCTATTTCTTCCCCCATCTTCCAGCTACTCCACATTTTAACTGCAGTGAAAGAATTTTCTCTTACTTGTAAGAACATCACCAACAGCTAATGGAAGAACTTAATGAGTCACTATTGTATCTTAATGTCCTCACGCCTATTACCTCTTATACAAATTTTTCTAAGCACAGATTTTCCGATTATAATATATTGCAACTGTGGTTTTGCCTTTGAATGTCTTCCCCTGCAGGGCAGGGAAAATTATTTTCCTAAAAATTTTGGTATGTAATGTATATGTGGGAGCTCAGATAATGTGAGATGTATAGACTTGTTTTTAAGTTGTCTCGTGATATGCCTGGTCATGTTTGCTATCAAGAGATTAAACTAGCTACTGAAATAAAACCAGGGTGGCCCTTCTGCTTAGAGATGCTTTCACATCAATTGCTGATGGATATAAAAGATTTTTCTGGGGTCAGTGTTGAAGGTTTGTTTTGGTTTGCATTTTTAACAGAATGAAAGTGCTTCTCTTCCCTTGGAAATATCGTTAGATTGTTTAATATATTTTGTAATTAATGCACAGCTATATTTCTGACAGGATTAAAAAAAAATAAAGGAATTAAACTGTACACTGTATGTTGCATCTTTATTCATATGGAGACCTATTCAAAAATACTTTAATTTCTCTGTCTTGTGTGTTTCAGAGTTGGCTGTTTTTTAATGAGAGAGACCATCTATCTTATAGCACCAAGAAGACAAATAATATATTTCAAGATACAACAAATTTGATAATTTATAAAGGGGGTTGATAGTTTTATTAATTCCTAGAAGACATGTCATTGATAGTAAACAAAGTTTTCTCTGATGGCTCTGTAATTCAATGTGCAGCCCTGAAAACACACTGCGCACTGGCACCTCTCTGGCCACATCCTGCTGCTTGTTGCACTTGTCACAGAAACAGCTGTGGGTTGAAGCTTTGTTGCAAGATACTCAGATCAGAAACTAAAGGGAGTTCCTCCCTCAATAAGAGAAATGTGTTTGCTTCATGGCAATCTGCTCATTGATCTCAACCACAGAGACATTCTGGATCCATCTGCACACTCCATGCCAGATAGAGTGTGTCCTCTTCAAGATCCTCATGTTCTTCTAAGAACACTTGGTGGTATTTACAAGACAGAATATCTAAGATCGTGCAGTTAATGTCAAATACTGACATGGCTTTGCCTTTCATCCTAATAGCTTCCTGATAGCATGTTCAGATACCAGCTTCTGTTATGTTCACCCATTTTTAATGCTCCATAATTTTAAGTGCACTCCAGGAAAAACAAGTTTATGTAACTGTACCAATGAATGAAAGTTGATGTGCAGCACTAGCCCTGCACTAGGCTGTTCCATCTTGAAAGA
The DNA here is from genome assembly GCA_025447755.1 of Corythornis vintsioides. NCBI lineage: Eukaryota > Metazoa > Chordata > Aves > Coraciiformes > Alcedinidae > Corythornis > Corythornis vintsioides. The sequence goes on from JAOEGS010015335.1 coordinate 33,059, forward strand.
GAAAACTCCTTGTACAATTCCTTACTACACTGTCCTGGGGAGAACACACAGCACTAGAGTTCAGCTCTTTTGTGCTGCATCTCTCCTGCAGATGCTGTGTCTATTTAGCACTTTCCAAGATAGTGATTACACAAGGAAACAACCCTGATGAGGGTTGAGTGTCCCATTAACACAGGCAATTAATACAAGGCAACACAAGGGGTGGTTAATGGATCACAGTTGTCAAGGAGGGAAACTAGCCCTGTCTAGATGAAATGAGTAAGATGGCTGATGAATTCTGCCCGTTGCATGTTTTTGCTCAAAAAAAACCCAACAAACCCCAAACACAACCTCCCATCTGCACTCATGCCACTTGAAGAGGAAGTTGTTACTCTAGGAGGAAAGATGACCAAAGGAAAGAGGTTTCACTGTCATTGTTGTTTCACCCACATCTTCCCACCTCTGAGCCCACTCCATCTGGAAGGGGTGGCTTGACCAGGCTGAACTAAGTGGACCTTTGTGTCACTGCCACCCTTATAGGATCTGAGAGAATAAGTGATAAAATTTCAGGATCTGTGGCCTTTGTGCTTTTTTTCTTTACTGGTTTTAGGGTTTTTTTCAGTTAAACCCAACTTCCTTGAGAAAAATACACATCTCAGAGCACAGAGACAGCCATGTTGTCAGGGCTCAGAATGTGTGAAGAGTTCATGCTACTTCTGCAGTCTTTTCCAGTGCAAAAAACCCCAACCAAAACAACAAAAAAACCCCAGCCTGTCCTTGTTTCTCCTTTCTTTTTTTATTTCCTCTTGCCTGTAAGGAATCAGAAAGGGAATCTGTATTAACAGTCAGAGCCTGAGTTCACACTCACTTGTATTTTATGCCAAGCAGATCTGTTACTATCACTACTTGTCAGTCCCTCTAAAAGACTCCCAAGTGGTACAGGAACCAAAGAGAAAAGGTGCTCTGCTGGACCTTATTCCCACCAACAAGTTGCAGCTGGTGAGTAAACTGAATCTCAAGGGCAGCCTTGGCTGCAGCGACCACAAAATGGTGGAGTTCAAGATCCTTAGGGCAACGAGGAGTACCGGAGGTGCTCAGCAAGATCACCACCCTGGGCTTTAGGAGAGCAGACTTTGGCCTCTTCAGCAATCTGTTTTGTATGTGGCTGCTCTGTCACTGAAAGTATTCAAGACCAGGTTGGATGGGCTTGGAGCAACCTTGTCTAGTGGGAGGTGTCTGGGTCCATGGCAGGGGATTTGGAACTGGATGATCTTTCAGGTCCATTCCAAACCAAATCATTCTATGTTTTTGTGACTGCCATTTTCTCCACTTCAGAAAAATAAGTGCTGTTATAAAATTGAATTTACCTTGCTATTTTTATGATGGAGGAGAAACAGATAAAGGCTGAGATACAACATCATGAAGATATTTCCAGTGAAAACCTGAGGCCCTGCTTCAGTATCTGTTCTTTGGCAATCGTGTTCTTTGAACCTGCTCATTCCACTGAATTAAGCACTCATATTTCATGGCTCTGAAAAGCAGAGATTGGTTGGGATTTTTTCCCCTCAGATGAACAGGAAAATTTCTGAAACTCCAGGAGAGGAGGAGACTATGTAACAGGAAGATTAAATCCCTATCAGCTACATTCCCACCTTCAACTCATGAGCCTGCTGCTCCTTTTGGTTTGTGCTCTGGCTGAACTCTGGGGCAATACAGCCCATGAAAAGTTTTGAGTTTAGTGATTTCATCATGCTCCTTTGTTCCCATTAGCTCGTTATTGCCTCCTGGAGCCAGCTGCTCTCCCCTGCGCCTGTGGGTGGTTATTTTGGCTGGTGCACAGCCCCTGTGGAGTTGATCCCCCAGTGCAGAAGCAGTGGGAAAGCCCTGGTCTACTCACAGTCCTGAAGAACTTAGCCGATAGTTTCTCTCTGAGGTACCAGTGGGTTTGACTTGTCTCAGCCAGACTTGACCTGTAACAAAATTAATTCATAGGCTGTACATATGTTTTCTGATGGCTTTTGTCCAGGAGCCTTACTCCTCTCAACCGTGCAGGGGCCAACACATAAATGGAGCAGTGTTTTAGCAGTTGGGTACTTACAACTTTGAAAAAAACCCCAAACCCTTCTGCATTTGCTCAACGTATTGAAAACAGAAGCTATAGCTTGCTAAAAACCCCATCCATTTTACATTCACCAAGGCATGCATAGACTTGTTTCTCTCCAAGATTTAACTTTGCTTCTGCTGCTGCCTTTACCAACGTGGCTGGTTCAGCCAGCTATCAACTTGGGCTTTGTTAACAGGGTGTTAATGCACTTCCAAGGAAAAGTGACACATACCAGTTTTCCTAGTTTCAGAATCACACCCAGGTGTGATAAACTTCACAGAGTGTGGAATTTAGACTTACCTAAGCAAGTGCCTCTACTGTGATCCATCTCCCAGAAACAGCTCCTTGGGCTGACACTCTGGTACCTTCCTGTCAGAACCCATTATATAGACAAGCTCTGGTCCTCACCCCTCTAGTTAATATTCAGAAAATGACTCAAGTGTTAAAATCTCACTCAGTGATCTGCTTTTTTTGTTTGTTCATTTTGCTTCAGCTATGGCACCTGGACATTAATATGAACAAAAAAAAAAAAAAAAGGAAATACAAAGTGTGGTTTGGGATCCCCAGGAAATGGAAGGGAGTTCAGACTTCGTAAGAGTAGAAATATAACCATCTTGAAAAGCAAGTCAGTATGGTTGGGAAAGGGAAGGTCAGACCATTGAACACTAAGACCAAATAGCAGGACAGAGATTAACGCCCACAGTGGATTCCTTGGTTCCTTGCACACGACTTTCAGACAGCAATGCAAGCCAGAGTGGGAATGCAAATAAATATAAAAATAGAATCATAAAAATCACACAACAGTTTGGATTGAAAGACACTTTAAAGATCACCTAGTTCCAACCTCCATGCCGTGGGCAGGGATACCTCCCACCAGACCAAAGCTTCATCCAACCTGTCTTTGAACACATCCAGCAATGGAGCAACCACAACTTCCCTGGGCAACCTGTATTTTAACCTCTGTCTTTTTTTTTTAACACATATATTAAAAATATATGAGATCATATATAAATATATAAAATTT